>JBDJHY010153674.1:0-12804 GCA_039654485.1 Withania somnifera
AACTTACCCGATCATGATTACAGCTAGCTATTTGTGCAGATTTTATTCTACTTTAGAGATTCAGGGTCAGCTTGGCATCGGGCTTTTACTTTCTTCTCTGTGGCTTTAGCATTTCTACTTGATCTCCATGTATTTCAAAGACACAATTGTATTAGACATTTTGTTTTCTTATTTCTATACATAGTAGTTTGCTTGATAGTGATACCGGGTTTTGGCATATTATTTGACTCTATTACTTTTGCTTTATTCACTTACACGTTGTTAATTTAAAATGATGCTTTCCCCATTTGATATAGTAGTCCTCTGCTTTGTCTTTGGACTAGGGGGTTAGTTCTTCTACTGATGGTATATTAGGTGCCATCATGATCCGTGAAATCAGTCATGAAATATATTCAGTAGAAAACTTTATAATTAAAGAGAAATGAGAAACTACCCGGTAGAATTAGGCTTAGAACCACCTAGATACAATTACATGGGTTAAAAACTCATTAAAACTGATTAAACTCCAATTTTAGCTTTGGAAACAGTAAGTAAAATGAAGTTTTTCCTAAAAATAAAAAAGAAAGCATTCGTAATCTCATAACATAAGTTGGATATCAAAGAAAATAACCAGAGAAGAAAATATATATATATGGCCACCAGGCCTTCATCGCGATTGTTGAAGGGACCCTCGTGATCACAACCCTAACCGCCTTAGCCCTTTGCGATTGCAGCCCGCCACCATGCAATCATGATGCTTCAGACCTAAGCCAGCCTCAATTTTAAGAAATTAAAGTTATGAATGAAATTGGAGTCTAATTATAACATTCCTTATATGAAATCTTTATGTCAACAATATTTCAGACACAACAAAAGAGATGAAAATGAAATTCAGGATCATATGTACTGAGTAAGTCCCTAAAAGGTAATAATTGCAAGGAAGTTACACCATGACAACCGCCATGGACCCAATCTATCGATCCCAGAAAGTCACAAATGACTTGGAGCGATTACAAGAACGGTCTAAATTCAAGAAACTATAAAATTATTAAAATAATTTTTAGGGTCTTTACATATTGGGATAAGAACTTTTTATTTGTAGAATTTTCATACAATAATAGTTATCACCGTAGAATTCAAATGGCACCTTTGAGGATTTATATGGTAGGAGGTATCAATCTATGATAGGATGGTTTTATGCTTTTGAGGTAAGATATTTTGACATAGATTTACTTTATAGACCTAGAGTAGGCAAAAGAGTTATACTGATAGGTGGGTTCAAGCCTTAGAGTTTATGGAGGGTAATCATGTTCTACTGAAGGTGTCAGTCATGAAGGGTGTGATGAGGTTTAGCAAGAATGTCAAGCTCAACCCTTGGTTTATTTTCCCATTTGAGATTCTAAAACGTGTTGGAGAAAGACTTATGAGTTAGATTTTCCACCTAGTTTATCAGTAATGCATCGTACTTTTCATGTTTTCTTGCTTTGGAAATACATCCCAATGATTCTCATGTGATTCATTATGAAACTGTGACTTTTGGATCTAGACTTAACTAATGAGAAGGAGCCTATGGTTATTATAGACAGGCAAGTGAAGAAGTTGCGCACCAAAGAGATTGCTTCCATAAAGGTCCATTGGAAGAATCGCTTAGTTTTAGAGGCTACATAGGAAATTGAGTCGAATATGCATTCCTAATATCCCCATCACTTTTAGACTTTGGGTACTTTCCATTCCCTTATATTTGAGAACGATTATGATTTTTATAAATGGATGATGTAATAACCTTAAAGGTAATCTGATATTTCTCGAAATTTACCAATTTACCTTTTCTAATAGTTTCATCAAGTCATATTTGTTCATTTTATGGGATTGCTTTGGAAATCGGAGATAAAACATATAAATTTTGAGAGTCTTAAATTTGTTTGAAGCATTTAAGTTAAAATAGTTGACTTTAGTTAAAATTTGGAGTTTCAAGTCTCGAAATAAAATTTCGTCAGCTCCAGCAACTTTGGAATATGGAATTCAGTCTAATGGGACCTTTATTTTTAATGTTATGCTTTTCATGGTGATGTTAGCTTATTTGATGAGATAACGTTAAGTTTTAAGGCTAAAGTTTAACCTTAGTTAGCATTCGATGATCGGCGCTTAAATTTGAATGTTGTCGATTCTGTTGGGTTTATGAGGCTATTTTTTTTATCTAGAAGGAGGTTCAAAATATTTTTCAAAGGTCCCGAGGGTATTTTTTTCACTTTGGTTAAAGTTTTCATTTTAGTAACCTTGGTGGATATCGGGTCAAAGAGACTTTGGATTCCTATTTTGATGATTCTATTGAGTCTTAATTATCTAATTTTTGGGGGGAGCATATATAATTTATGTGCATGGGATTATGAATGAATCCCGAGGGTCCAACTGAAGACCTTATTTCATGTCCATTTGCTTTCATGAATAATATCTGGTTCTAGTTCCTTTTGTTCATCATAATTGTATAAGGCTTGGTTGCAATCACATTGGTGTGTATATTCATCACAATCATGCGAATCTTCATCGTGATCATGTAAGTCTACCCGTTCAATCAACATTATCGTGTGTCCACTAACACAATCGGGAAGGTCCCTAAAGTTGTTCATCATAATCGCGTAAACAGTATATAACGATCGCGTAGTAATTTTAAACTAGTGACATTGGAGTTAAAGTGCCTGAGACATGAAATTTCATTCCATTTTCTATTTTTGGGCCTTAAGAGATCACTTTGGGGTATTTTCAATGATAGATTTCGAGGCAAATATTCTTGGTAAGCATTTTAATCGTTGAATCTTTGTTACTCGTTAATTATTTCATGATACTAATATCAAATTGAAGAATTTCAAAGTGTAAATTTGGGAATTTGAGAAAAACTATGATTTTGTAAAATTGAGTTTTGTAGATCACCTCCTACTATATTTTCGATGAAATTTTATATTGAGATCCCAAAAATAGGTACATTATCTTTTTAAAAAATCCAGATTTACCCTTGACCCTTGATTTTGATTTTCTATGGAAAATTTTAGATTCGATTTAAAAAATATTGATATGGGTATCAATATGTATATACTTTTTTGCTTAGCTCATGGTTGAATAGATTTTACAAATTCAGAAGCTCGACAAGAGGAAAAGGCTTATGCTTGATAGGTTTATCATTTCCTAAGAAAAGTAGAGGTCGTTGACTTTCTTATAAATTATCCTAGATATTTGTGTATTGCTTTATTAAAACGGGGAGTAATAAGGAATACTTGGGGGGTATCAGTGAGCGTGATATGATGAGTATTCACCCAGATACTAGAGTTAAGCATGCAGGGTCTAAAACATAGGAATTAAAATTGAAAATATGAGCTTATCAATTGATATATCTATGCGTCCATGAGATGCCCGATTATGATTAAATACATTTACTTGCTTCTTTACTTGATTTCATGCCCTTGAGTGGATTTTGTTGAGACTTCTCTGATTCCTCTTTGTTGTGGTGCCAATGAGTGGCCTAGTTGATATATGGAGTGATAATGTTTCTTTTCCATAATTTTTTATGACATATCTCATACATTAATGTATATTGATCATTTACATGGAATATGATTTTAGAGGTACATGTTGATATAATTTAAGAATACCATGGAAGATGTATGGTTCTTGGTATGGTCTTGATATATAATAAAAATAAAGATATCGAGGAATATAACATAAAAGGGTAATATGCCCAATGTGTAATTTCTGGTATTGCCATGATATTGAATATGACATGAAAGACAATGGAACAATGTGTGATTCTCGGTATAATTGTGATATTAATATATGATATCTAAGAAATATGGAAGATATGTGATTTGTAGCATTTCTAAGGTACATGAGATAGACATACATTACATTTTATGGTATTACGTTGCACATACATTGACTTATTTACTTGGTTGATTTTATATTTCATAAGCATGTCTGTCATGGAGTACCTTTTTTACTCATAAATATATTATTAATATTTCTCACTTATTTTGATGTTAGGATGGTGTTATGAGCCCAAGATGATTGATTATGATGAGATATTAGGACTTGATTATAGTCCTAATGAGATGAGGTAAATTGTGTTGTTATTAGAAGCCTCCTGAAATATTAAGCAGAAAATGATGAAAACTGTCTTTATTGATTTGAGTAAGGTTATTGATGCTACTCTATACATTTTAGAATTTATCCTATAATTTTATTTCTCGGTTGCATCGAATATACCTTCCGTATCACAATTTGACTTGTGAGGTAGGGACTATCATAAGTACTAGACTTGAGTTGAGATATTTTATTTACATTGTCCAATATTTATTAGTATCCCTCTCACAGTTCGTTTCTCAGTTGCTTTTGATGTACCCTTCCTATCACGACCGATCTCGTGAATTAGGAGCTAATCGAGGTTCTATGAACTCCACCTGTGAGGCCACAACGCAATCAGTGAGATTTATCCCATTAGTTCTGAAATGTACTTGAGAAGAGAGGCCACCTTCGAATGGTCTAAGGATGAGTTGTTATATTTGATATGATTTGGATTGGTTTTACTTGATTGTTGATGTATTAATTAAATTTACCAGTGGTGTCTTGTTGATACTCTCTTATTTGTATATGGTTTCAGTTGTAGTTGATTACTCTAATTTCCTGGTGTACTATCATATTTTATTGAGAGGTTAATTACTGGTATCACCCCTAAGCTTTGTATCTATCAGTTACTTTTTCATTATGAATTGCTAATTTTTGTTTGATTTACAGCTTAGTGTTTGAAGGATTGTGGTTGGTATGATTGTGGTAGTTGGTGATTCATCACTACTTTGTTTTAGTTCTAGGATAGAGATACTATTGGGTACCAATTTTTATTTAGTACTCACTCTCTTGCTTTCTACACTTATGTAGGTGCGGATCCTAGCACAGCTTGACCGTCTCCTTTCATATCAGGTCCAGGCCCCCATTGCGAGAGTTGAGTTAGTTGTTTATCATCTTGTAGATGCCAACACTATTTTACATTTTTTTAAAATCTTGTTTGAGGATCCTAGATATTTGAGACTTATGTATTTATTTCAACAGTGTATTATTGTTCATCTAGAGGCTTGTAAACGGTGACACCGATTTCTAGATGATTTTGTAATTGGATTTGATATTGTAACTTTTTTTCCCTCTCACCGACTCATTATTTTTTCATATTTACACTTATAGAATTGTATAGGATTACCTTTCCTGGTGGTTGTGACAAGTGTCATCGCGACTTAAAATTTTGGGTCACAATAGTGGCTCAAATTGAAGTCCAATAAAAGGAATATTTGGTTTGAAAGTTTAGCCTTGAATAAGTCAAAATTGGTGCAGAAAAACAGCTCCAGATTAGCCCAAAAGGAGACTAATTTCATCCCTTAAGTGGAGCTGAAATCAGCAACCCAATCAAGGCCAAATAGAGCTCAAAATCCATGACCAAAAAAACCTAAAAAGTTCTTAATTCAACCATAATTATTAGGGTTCTTGTTTTTACCTTATTCACCAAGCTAGGGTTTTATTTTCTAATATTCTAGATTGTTCTTTTAGGATTTTTTAGGACTGGTGGCAATATATTTTTATTCTATAAATAGGAGTGCTTTTTCATTCATTACGAACACATTATTTTGAGATTAACAATATTTTGATAATTCTTTTGAACCTTTGTGACTTGTTCTTTGAAAATTTATCTTTAAATTTTTATAAGTTTCACGGTTTAAGGTATAAAGTAATTTCTTCTTGTGATATATGTGGTTCCTTTTTGTTTTGCTTAGATGGCGATTAGTTTAGATATACTAATTGTTGTCCTTAGTTAATTACAAAGAGGTCAAGATCTGAATCTACTATTTTGATTTATTTCTCAAGGAAAGCTATTACATTTTCTCCATAAATCTATATGGTGTTACTTGGATCTTATCAAGGATTTAGAACATCAAATCCTTGAAAATTCTTGGATTGTTCCTTTGAATTTTTCATATCCTTATTTTTTAGTTTTCAACTTCTTTTTTATTTTTTGTTTTGCACTCAAAATTTGATTCTACATTTGGTATCTCCCTAACCTTGTTGTTATTAAGTGGTGTTCAGAGCAGGTCTGTCAAGATTTTATTCTTGGTAAATATTGAGATTCCTTTAACAGTTATACCAATAAAAAAGGATTTTTTTACTAGACCATGAACAATAGTGTTTAATTTTTTTTACTTTAGCGTAAACAGTGGATGCCTAAAAAAAGAAAGAAAAAAAGAGATAACTTGCTTTAGAAGAAATCTTATTACTTGTTCTTTAGGTTTTGCATTATTTTGTTTTCAAACAAGAAAATGGGATCCTAGATCTTTAAGGATAAGAGAATTTTTTTCTTGTTTTTATGATTTTGTTCTAAGTAAGTTTCTTTATTCGTGTTGTTTTTCAACTAATTCTACTTTTTCTAGGACTAGTTCTCTACTTTATTTTGCCACCCCCCTCCCCTTAATTTTATACATTATTACTAAGAACTTGATACACATTATGACTTAATTATAATCTATAAATTATTCTTGTTCAAAGATTTTTTTTAAGAAAAAAACAACAAGTGTGTGTTAGTTTAAAGGAGGGTAAAATCCATATTAAAAATGTGATACTTGATTTTCTTTTGAGATGTCTAATTCAAGTGGTGATGAGGAAATGTCTCGTCTAGAAGCCATAATTAAAGAGAGGAACAAATTTAACCTTCAAGCTATGCACCAATAATTTTAACAATGGAACTTGTAATTTCAATAGATGAGGAATATAATTACCAAGAAGAATACTACTATTAGCTAAAATTAGAAGGGAGAATAATGTTGTACCACCCCATAATTAGGATGGGACAAAGATCTAGAGTAGAAGATGATTATATAAGTAGTATAAAGATGAAAATTCCATCTTTAAAGGGAACAAAGGACGTAAACCTGTACCTTGATTGGAAGAGATGAGTTGAAGCCATATTTGACTGCAACAATTACTCTAAGGGTAAGAAAGCTAAACTTGTTGTTGTTGAGTTTTCTAATTATATTGATTCTTGGTGGAAATTTTTTACTAGAGACAGATTGTAAGAAGAGCTAGCACCTATTTCTATTTGGGTAGAGATGAAGAGGAAAATGAGGAAGAGGTCTGTTTCATCATACTTTCAAAGAGATCTATATTTTCTCCTTCAACAGTTGATGCAAGACTATATTGGTGGATGAATAATTCAAAATCATGGATATGGCTATGATTCAAAATACTTAATGGAGAAAGAAAAGGATATAATAGATACAATTTTAAATTGCTTAAATAAAAAATAGCTGATGTAGTAGAGATACAATAATATGTAATAAAATGATTTAGTTGATTGTTTGTAAAAGTAAAAATACAAATTAAGAAAAGTAGCAAAGTAACTCATAGAGAAGTCATACAAACACCATCTCCAAGAAGTCATGGTCAAGTTAAGAGGTGAAAGCTCCTTATAAACCTCAAGAAGATGGAGGTAAAGATAATGTTAAGGAGGGAGGTAAAACCTTAATCCTAAATATTCTATAGTTCTAGTATTATTCAATGTCATAAATGTCATGGAATGGAACATATGATGCATGAATGTCCGAGTATAAAAAACATCATACTTAGGGAGACTGGAAAATATGAGAGTAAAAAAGTAAGGGGGGAGAAGAAAAGGATGGAGTTTCAAGTGAGGAAGATGATGTAGAACTGCCTATAATGGTAAAATTAAGATGGTTAGAAGAATTATTACTATGAATTTAGGTAGTATTGATGAAGGGAAAAAAGAATTTTTTTTCATACTATGTGTGGGATACAGGAGAAGACTTACTCTATTATTATTGAGAGGGGGGTTGTGCAAATATAGTAAGTTGATACTTCATAGATAGACTAGGAATTACATGCATGAAATGTTCTATCCCATATAGGCTTTAATTGTTGAATCATAGTGGAGAAGTAAAAGTAATCAAACAATGCATGATTTTATTAAATTTTGGTAGGTATGAGGATGATATTCTGTGTGATGTAGTTCGTATACAAGCATACCATATTTTACTTGGCCGTCCTTGACAATATGACAAGAATACTACTTACCATGGGAGAAAAAATAGATACAATCTTGTACATAATGGTAGGAAGTTACTCTTGCATTATTATCTCTTTTACAAGTGTTTGAAGATAAAAATAATTTAAGGAAACAAGAAAAAAATATGGGGAGTGATAGTAAGTGAGATTGAGAGAAAAGAAAAGGACTAAGAACTAAAAAAAAAACTGGTCGAGAGAAAGAGAGAGAGGGATGCAATCTATGTAATGAGGTAAAAGAGGGTTTGGGTGAAAAAATAAAAATTTTGGTGAGAGGAAGAGGCTAAGAAAAAGAAAAAAATGTCTTCATATAAAAGACAAAAACAGTTTGAATTTTAGAAAAAAGGTTACCCATAATACTGCTTACTTACTAAATAGTGTTGATTAATTTTGAGGTGCTAACTCCTTTGCCTAGTAGTGTTTCTTCTTTTTTTTACTGAGTTTTGAAGATGTTTTTCCTGATGAAACTCCAAAGGGATTGCCACCTTTGAGAGATATTAAACCAAATAGACTTGGTGCCTGGGTCTCAAATTCCTTATAAGACTTCCTATAAAAGCAATCTTTGAAGAGACCAAAGAATTATATAGCCAAGTTGAAGAATTTATTAAAAAGAGTTCTTTTCAGAGCATAAGATCTTTCTCTATTCCTGTCCTATTGGTACTGAAGAAGGATGTAATATGGAGAATCTGCGTAGATTATAGAGCTTACAGGATAATGGTAAAAGTATCACCATCCTATCCATTGTCTTACTGATATGTTGGACCAACTTCATTGCTCAAAAATAATAATCCAAATGTTACAATTATTTGGTTGCCCAAGTTGAATTCAAAGAGGAGGAATATCGGGGTCTACAGTTCAGCATTCAAGAAGTCTAAAGTGGTGCAACAAGAGCTCCAAATCATCCCCTAAGAAGTCAAATTTCAGTTCGTAAGTGGAGTGGAAATCAGCAGCTCAATCAAGCTCATATAAGTCTCAGAATCCAAGACCAAGAAAGCCCAAAAAGTCCTTAATTTAGCTACAATTATTTAGGTTTTAGTTTTTACCTTGGCCACGGAGCTAGGATTTTATTTTCTTATGTTTTAAATTGTTCTTTAACGAATTTATTAGGACTGACAACCACCTTTTTATATTTTTTAATTAAGCGTGATTTTTCATTGATTAAGAATACATTACTTGGAGATTAATAATATTTCGAGGGTTTTTTAACATTTGTGACTTGTTCTTTGAGAATTTATCTTTAAAACTTTACTAGTTTCAAAGTTTAAGGTATAAAATAATTTCTTCTTGTGATATCTTTGATTTCTTTTATCTTCTTTAGAAGTCGATTGATTTATACATACTAATTGTTGTCTTTAGTTACTCTTCAGTTTGACCTATTAAAAGATTCATCTATCTCGAAATGTGACAGTGAATCTTATTTTTTCAATACTTAATTTTTGAATTAATCGAGCTTTAAAACTAGTTTATTACTCTTAATTAATGTTTCCTACTTAATGAAAAACCGGATCGAATTACCTAATTAATATCTACAAATATGGAGCCTAGAGACTTATATCTAGGGTTTCTAAAATAAAGGATGTAGGTAATGAGAATGAGTAAATAATCTCAAAAGGTCATTCAACTTTGAGAAATTATCTTGTAAAGTCATTCAGCTTTACTTTATATCAATAAAGTCATTCAACTTAGAGAATTACTTTATAAAATCACTCAATCAAATTTATCATTAAAAAATAATATGACATAACAAAAAGTGAATTAAGTTTTATTCCAATAAACATGGACCCCACAGATAAGAAAATTTAAAGAAGATTCATATTTTAGGTCCCAGCCACTGACAATCCGGTAATTTTTAAATTTATAATAGGAATATACAAGTTTAATATTCTTCAATTTTTTTTTAAAAGTATCCGACTTTCACATCTAGGTTTGTATTTCTCAATTTTTGTCGTTAAACATAAAAAAATAATTAAAAGTTTGCATATGCTTATAGAAACATAATATTTTTTTAAAAAAATACTAAATTATAGTTTTTCTTTATTCAAATAAAATAAAATATTAAATGATAAATAAACAAACTAAATACACATACAATGCAAAAGAGAGAGGGAAAAAAAGCAAATTAAGTGGATCCGAACAACCTCAAACAGGAGAAAATTAAGTGGAACTGAATTTTCTTATAATTTGTAAATATCATATTGATTTTTCCTCTTCAAATGTTTTCTTTTATTATACTTCATTTTTTCCTTTTAAATATTTTTTTATCTTAATTCTCCATCCTAAAATAAACTATAATTTTGGAAATGCATCCTACCTCACAAATGTCAAGCATTTACGTTTTTTTTCGTTTTTCTTTTACTACTTTTCTATGATTATTCCAAAAAAATATTTCCATTTCAAGAAAATTATATCTATGAAGATCAGGTGAATGATAGAATTTTTCAAAATTTAATTTTATTTGTGGAGTTCATATTATATTATTTAAAAATAATAATTTTTTATTATGTCATATTATTTTAATGACAAATTTAATTGGATGATTTTATAATAATTATTTTCTAAATTTAATGACTATTGATTAAAATAAAATTAATAATTTTATAAAATAATTTTTCAAAATTGAGTGAACTTTTGATATATTTATTTTAGAAAAAGGGACACACGAGAAACTAGAAAGTTGATATAGTCTTTCACTAAAGAAAAAAGTGGAAGTAGCATAAAGCCATGGTGGTCAGTGAGAGCAGGCAGAAGTTTCCGAGTATTTATTGTTCCATGTACTCTGGCTTGCCAAAATCCACGCCCTGTTGTTTCTTCTTTTTCTCTCAATTGCCTCCTGTTTATCAAAGATTCCCAAAGAACAATGCACGTGTGTACCTCTTTCCTTCCTTCCTTTCATTGTGAATTTTGAGTTCAGTCCACAACATGATGTTGTGGTCCTAAAACTATAAATTTCTCAAGTTATTGTGAATCTATCTCTATCAATGAAACTATATAATTATGGATCTATTGACAACTTCCGCTAGGGAATTATCTAATGATTAGGCCGAATATGTATAGTATCATATCCCCTTTGTTTTATATATGTAAATATATACTTAAACAATATGTCTGGCTGTTTGTTTAGTAATAAAATTAGTCATTTGTGCAACTATGAATCATATAATGATGGTTACATAAAATGGTGATCTCAGTAAAGAAGTAACTTTTTGAAGTTTCGAATAAATTATTGTCGAAAAATGTTTTAATAAGTTTTGAAGTTCAACTTTAAACTAACGCCATCTTCGTAGTGAGTACAACTTTAAGTAATGATTGCTCCGTTGAGTTGGCAAACAGTATAGCACAGACAAACCAAGCGTTATACACACGTATGGGTTAACACGTGCATGATACAGAGAAATAGCAGAAAAAGAGAAAGAGAGAAAGCAAAAAGCCAGAAAGTGAAATGACTTGTGAACAGTAAGTTTGATGTATCTATTAGCATTCATAAATAAAGTAAAGAGGAGAAAGCTATGTTGGTGATCAGAATTGCCAATGACAAAAATCAGTTTTTACCCTTCACAAGTTTATTTTTAGTTCTCTGTTTGTTTTGAGAAAATTTTTATTTTTATATATTAAAGATCCCAAAACTTATTTTTGTTTATTTAAATTGCAAGTGCGTAAGAAATTTTAATTCCTCGTTACTCGTCCCGTAACTACTGTATAAACGCCGGATTAATCTTTTACTGAAGCTAAAATGCAGTTTCTTCATCAATTCTTTAGTTACATTTTAGTGCTAATTATATTTCTTTATAATATTACTTAAGCAAATAAAGCAACGAATATAATATAATCAACTTCTTGTGTGCAGTAAATCCTTAACACCGGTAAGAAATTTATTAATCTTCATTAACATAGTTTGGATGAACGTATAATTTTTTTTAAACTCTTAATTATATATATAAAAAATTATACTGAGATGTATAACTTTAAAAATTATAAGTTTAAATATATCACAATATTTATATTTAAAAAAGGTTTTTTTGGCAGATTCCGCTTTATGATAGTGAGGATAAAACTTATGATAAATTACTTTTAAACTTAAAATGAAAGAGAAAATATTCTTATATGGAATGAAAAGAATGTAGCAATTCTTTTAACTGTACACCATATTTTGTAATCCTTTTTAAAGGAGTCCTCATCCAGATCTACCACCATAGGTGTTATTAGTGACATTAGTAAGCTTCTTAAATGAGTCATCATTCTTAGTGCGTGTTATTAAATTGTCTAGCAGACAAGTGGTCTTGTCCAAATCCATGTTCCAAACATGTCATCTAGCACAAACGATAATCATGACGTAAAAGCAGGCCATGGAAGATCGGCTAATTAATGAAATTAGTTTGATTGAGACAACCAGCGCATCATGTTCTTGCCCAAGTCCTTCAAAATTATATAACATAAGATCATCATTAATGACAGGGTGTCTTCCCTTTGACCTGAAGTAAAAAACGCAAATAGTAATTGCAAGAAGTTGTTGGGCGATAGTGAGATCATTAGCAAAGTCTTCATGTTTTAAAGCTATTCCTGTTAGGAATATTTATTTTACGTAGTGAAAGCATTGTCATAATTTTTTTCTTACATGAATAATAAATAACATAACCAATATGTATGTCATATAAAGTGTGCCGAAAATTAACTCGAGACTTACCTCTCGAAGCGTGAACACAGTTCTTGAAGCAAAGCCGGATC
>JBDJHY010153683.1:0-12804 GCA_039654485.1 Withania somnifera
CTAGGTAAACTTTCAAGTAGTTAGTTATAACTAACTTTAATCATCAAGAATTTCATTATAATCACATGATATCAAAGCAACTGAAGTAATTCAGAGTAGTACTTTACAATCAATTTTGAATTCTGAAGAAATTAAACAGAAGTAACTACTTCTTGAAAAATATTGAATCTGGAAATAGTTGCAGAGTTAAAAAGGGGAATAAATGGAAAATTCATCAAATAATCTTGGTGAGAATGCATCTCGATCATATCAAGTAGATGAATCAAGGACACAAATATGTTAAGAAACCGGGCAAAGTTCTGCACAAATCACAATTACTCTTTGTTTCTCCATGCCTTTGATGTAAGTGGTATTTCTATGGTGTCTATTCAATTAACTGGGACTGAAAACTACGTTGTGTGGAGTAGGTCTATATGTATAGATTTGTTGGGAAGAAACAAGATGGGAATTGTAGAAGAAACATGAAAAAGGAGAAGTTCATAGAAGAGTTATGAGGATAATGAGATAATCAATATTGTAGTCTTGTCTTAGATCATGAATACTATGTCTAGTAGTCTTTTACATAAAATCCTGTATGCTTTGAATGCTTGGTATGTATGGGAAGATTTAAAAAATATTTGATAAAATAAGTGGTTCAGGAACTTAAAGTCTTCATAGAGATATTACCACTATGACTCTAGGAGCTATGTATGTGAAATGTACTTCACTAGACTTAAAGATCTTTGGAATAAATTTGAATCATTAGTACCTATTTGTGGCTGTGAGTGTGAAAGGTCTAAATATTTCATAGAATATCTTTAAAGGCAAAACCTCTATCAGTTTCTTTTGAGGTTGAATGAGACTTATCAACAACAAAAAAGTCAGTTGCTACTAATGAGTCCTTTACCTATTGTGAATCGGACTTTTGCCATGATTATGAATAACAAAAGTCAGAAGTTTTTTGCATCTTCTTCTACTGGTCTGCTTAGGTGCTGCTCCTAGTGGTCATGACCCTGCAGTCATGCGCATAAAATCTCTCTCTCATAGGTTTAAAAAGGAAAAAGACTACTATATGAAATGTGATCAAAGTAAAATAAAAAATCATATGAAAGAAAATTGGTATAATCTGTTAGGTTATCCACCTAATAATCCTTATAGTCTTAACAAGAAAAGAAAGTTTGATCCAGGAGGTGAAAACTCTAGATATCATTGTTCTCATAATGTGCACCTAAAAACTTATACTCATGATTGAAATAATAGTATACTTCAAGATGATCAAATAAGGGTTAAGGTCACTGGATTGTACCAGCAAATAGAACATAATGGGAGATCAGTTCAAGCTTAGCTGGTTCTAACATGACTCAACTAGGTGGTTGTGTGTTTACTAAGAGCTAATATGAACAAATTCTAAAAATGTTGAATAATGTAACTCGACCTACAACCAATGCAAACATAGCTACATTCGGTGACTACAAACCTAGTGAAACTGAAGGTAAAAACTGGTATTAATTATGGTCTACTAGTGTCTACCAGTTCAAGTGAATGGATTATAGACATTAGAGCCATAAATCACATAGTGTCTTACATCAATATGTTAGACCAAGAGTCTGTGATCAAGGCTACAAATTCAAAGAAGGTGTACTTTCCTAATGAAGATGTAGCCTTGGTTACACTCACTGGAGCTAGTTCTATTTCAGCTTATAACAATTAGAAAAATGTGTTCTATTTACCTCAATTTAAATTCAATCTCATGTCAGTATCTAAGGCTAGAAGAGAATTAAATTGTGTTGTACTATTTTATCCCGACTTCTGTATATCTTAGGACATCTCAAGTGGAAAGGTGAAGGACATTGGTAAATTGAAGATGAGCTTTACCGGCTTAGTTAGCATGGAAGTTAGTTTCTCAAATCTGATATAGTGTTAAATGCTAAGATCACTGGCGACAATCATTATCTTAATCATTTTGATATTAGTTTGTCAAGTAAAAGATTTGGACATGTATCAACTTCTGTGCTTAGTAAAATGATTCTTAACAACTTGCAGGCTATTACTAATATTGTGGATGAGTGTGCTACATGTCCTAGTGTTAAACTAACAAGAATTCCTTTTCCTTTTAGTATAGAGACTAGTAATTGCTTTGATCTGGTCTATATGGATGTATGGGGGCCTTATAAAACTCCACCATTAAAGGATACAATTACTTTTTAACAATAGAAGATGATTAATCAAGAATGACCTGGGTGTATCTTTTTTAGATTAAAATTTGATATGTGTGTTACTATCAAATATTTCTTAGTTTTTGTGCAAACCAATTCAACAAAATAGTAAAGACATGTAGAACTGATAATGAAACAAAATTTGTTAAGAGTGTATGTAGTAATATGTTAAAAAATCTAGGTATAATTCATGAAAAAACTTAAGCATATTCCCCTCAGAAAAATGGTGTCACTGGAAACATATTAGAAGTAACCAGATCAATTAATCTTCAAACAAGTGTTCCTATTGAATTCTGGGGTCAATATGTTCTTACTATTGTCTACATTATTAAGAGATTACCATTTGCTGTTATTAGTTGTTCTCTCTTTGACATTTTAAGAGAAGACCTTCCTTACTTCACTTTAGAGTTTTTGGATGCCTAAACTATGCAAAAGTTTTTCCTCATCATGATAAACTATAATCAAAGTCTATATGAAATATTTTTATGGGATACTAAAAAACTCAAAAATATTATGTGTTGTATGATCCTTCTAATCGAACCTTTTATAATTAGAGATATGTAATTTTCAAAGAAACTGAAATTATATTTAGAGATAAAGTAACTAATCTCCCTCTATTTAAAATAATTGAAATATGTCTTGATAAAGAGCTTAATGAGACTAACATATCCTATACTACTATGCATAATGATACTAATATGATGATGTTCTTCCTTGTGGAATAGATAACCTCTGCAATTCACAACAAAGGTATCGGTGCCCTCAAACTTCAATGACATCAGACGGATAAGATGATAAGCCTATGCACATACCAACTTCCACAGTTGAGCAACATGAGTCAACTAATACAAGTAATGTTCCATCAAAAGCTTCACCCAAGGCAAAAACAACCTCCTATGTGGATGAAAGACTTCATATCTCTTAACTCATTCCATTAGGATCTTTCTTATAGTATTGACAACTATGTAAGTTATGTTAATACTTCTACCAAATATCACGCTTATCTGGCAACCTTCTCTGTTGTTATAGAACCTAAGACTTATTAGAAGTTGCATAAGATCCTAGAATAGCAGCTATGAATTATGAAATCCAGGAACTATAAGTTAACAAAACATGGGAAATTATTGATCTTTCACATAGAAAGAAACCAGTAGTCTACATATGGATCTTTTATTATTCCCCGAGCTTACCTTTTGGATGAAGCAAGGCCTCCATAGTCACCAAGTAGCTCAAAAGTAGCCTTGACTCTTGCATAGCTCTACGCATGAAAAATTTGTTATCAGAGTATTAGGTTCAAGTGTCCTAGGATGTCTGGAAGTCAACATTAGGTAGAATCTCTTTTATGAGTGTGAACTGCTGTATGCTTATAACTTAGAGAGTACTGAGCATTTAGAAAAAGTTTTCCTTTATTCATGTCTTGTTTCGTGCTTCGGAGTTTAACTCCAAGAGTATTTTTTAACTAGTGCTTTATGTATTTCATATCATGCAGACATGTACTAGCTTGTAGAGCAACAGGACGTCCTCGTCATGTTAGAGCCCAGTACCCTCTAGATCTTGAACCTCAGCCTGACCACATTTACTATAAAAGAATTTAGAAATGTCATTCAACTATTAGCATAGACAGTTACTGCTCAGGCCCAGTAGTAGAGAGTAGCTCCCGTTGTTCAATTACCAGTCCCTAATGCTGGTGCGGTGAGAGTGAGGGAGTTCCTCAATATAAACCCTCCAAAGTTCCACAATTAGAAAGTTGCAGAGAATACATAAAATTTCATTGATGAGGTCCACAAGATTTGTGATATCATGAGGGTGGTAGATGCTGATTCAATGGATCTTACTCTATATAAGATGAGATATGTCGCTAGGGTATATACTAGCAGTGAAAGAAGAACAAGGCAGTTGGTGCAACCCCTCCTTCATAGGGAGGGTTTGAGGAGGCCATTTTAGGGCAGGTCTTTCAGAAGGAGAAATGGGATGCTAAGATCCATGAGTTTTTGAACTTAGAGTAGGGCTCCACAATAGTTACTGAATACTGTATAAATTTCACTCAATTGTCCTGATATACTCAGTTGTCCTGATATACCCAGATATCATTTCTTACATGCACAATCAAATGAACTTATTCGTTTCCAGGATATCTCCTCATTTGATAGAGGAAAGGAGGACATATACATTGAATGCAAACATGGATATCAACTATCTGATACTCTATCTTGAGCAGATTGAGGCTGATAGAGCCAAGATGAAGGAGAGATACAAAAGTAAGAAGGCCAAGATTAGCCATTCAAATTTCATTCTGCCCAAATCTAGTAGAGGACAAAGAACACCATAGTCTTAGCATTAGCAGAGATTCAAGTGACCAACCCCTTCCTTATCCAGTGCTTTTTCTAGGGTAGCATGCCCCAACAGAGTCAGCAATTCAGGGCGCCAGTCTGTTATTCTTACGGTAGTGTGGCAGGAGGGCATACTCACCCTGTCTGTGGAAAGTGTGGTAAAAACCATTTATGCAATTTCGTAAATATTCATAATGGATGTTTTAATTGCGGCTAGCGGGGCCACAAGATCATAGGGTATCCTTCAGCAGTTAGAGTATTTTAGCCAATAGGGCTCTAGCTACCTCTTCAGCAGCTCCAGCCACCCACTGATGTACCCAAAACTTACGCCTCTATTAAGAAGTATAAAATGGTTGCTGAAAAATATAAAACCTAACACAGGTTGGGTTTGATCCCATAGGGTATATGGCATAGAATACGTCTATTCAAAGTTAAGTAAACTTGATAATTGCTTCTTTTGAGGAGGGATAAAGGGTAAATAAAACAATGATTAATAACAGTGACTATTGATTAAGGAGTTAAAAATTGTTTTAAGACACTAAGGTTGCGATCTCCATGATTTCATAACTTCCTAAGTGTTTTGTACTAATAACATATTTCAGTGCTTAACACACAAAATCTGACAAACTAGGTATAACTAAATGCCTTCGGGCCCTATGAAGTGTATATCACTCATCACCTGTCGGTATCAGAATATTTTCCATACTAACCCTTGCCTTAGACCTCAGATAGACTATCATTATCATTGATCAAGTCATTAGATGGAGGTTTGGTAGCTCTAAATCTCTATTATGTTTTCCTATTTCTTACCTCTCTCCTGAAAAACTAAGCCTGAAGATGATTTTAACACGTGCACTCATTAAAAAGCAATCAATATAAAGAAAATAACAATACATGTATGCACACCGATTTAGAATTACTAAGTACTTTAACCTAGGTTTTAATTTGTCATGATTCACACAATCCTAGTTATGGTAGTTTTATCCACTCATGATCATGGTAATAGAATCAAGAATTTGCATAAATTTAGAATAATAATACTTACAATTACAAAGTAGAAAGACTAGAGAATTAGTAGAGATGAATGAATTAAAAACCTTTGAATTATATCAAGAACAATGTAAAGTAGTCACAAGAATTTAAGAATACTCAAAAATAGCTCTAAAGTGTCAAACGTCTCCCAAGAAAACTTAAGAAAAGTATTTATATGGTGTACAAAATCATAGCCTAATCAAACTAGAAAAATAAAGCTGGAAAAAAATGACGGTTTATGGAACAAAATCTACAGATTATGAAATGGACATCCAAAGTCTATTTAGTATCCATGAATTATTCCACAATCCGTTGTTATGGCCGAAAAATCATGGTTTGGATCATGGATTCAGTCTTCCAAAACCTATTCACTGGAACAGTTCCACGATCCTCACAAGGGTTCGTCAATATCAAATGACGGTACGTAGATGCTCTCGTGGATTCGTTCTTGCAAATTATCACTCTCTATCCTACTTACACGGACACAATGACAGTATGTGGAGTCTATCTACGGTTTGTAATTTGCTCATAACTCAGTAACTTGACTCTTTTTCGCTTTAAAATGCCATGTTTGCTTTCACGACCTATTTACCTGTGCATAAACATACAAAATACCATCATACCCACATAAACATGCTAAAATGGTACAAAAACTTCTCGTTTTAAGCCTTAAAAGTGTCGTAAACTCACAACATATCAACACCCTCAACTTAAAGCATGTGTTTGTCCCCAAGCAACTAACTAAAATAAAAATCAATACAATGCTTAAGTAAGAGAGTCCTAGGAGATCTATAATAGTCATATTTCATCAAGCACATATATATCGCAAGGCACCCCTCCTTTTCATATTAAAATAAGTCGTATACCATAAAACTTATCTACTTAACACAAGAGGATCTATAAATGACATCATGCTACTAATGGAAAAAATGTATATACATATGACTGTCACCCTAATAATCAATAATCAAATCCTAGTTCTCTCACAGTAAAAGAAGTTCCACAACCACAATATACGCTAATAAGATCAAGACACAACAAGTGCGCTCACTCTCACTAAGAAGTTCAAAATACATGTACACAGACTATGGACATGTCCTTATTTTCTACAGTTTTTCTTTCAGACAGTTGGACTAGGATCACTATAGGACTTTTATTGGCTTGTAATGTAGCTTTGGGGCTGGTATGTACACTTTGGATATAGTGACGAAGCCCTTCTTGACGCTACACTATCTTGTATCCACCCCAACCTCCCTTTTCCTTCCTTTTTTCTATTTTGGTGTGTTTTTTATTTAGTACTAACTAGTTTTATTTCTTCTTTCTTTTTTTCTTCTCTTTACTTCTATGTTTTTCTTTTCTTTTTATTTTCTTTGTAAGCTCACACCACACCCATTTTACCTTTTTCAAACCAACATAAGATTTTAATATCCAACTTTCCTCTTTCTTACCCTTATAGACCTAGTGTCCAAGGAGGGACGAGGGCCAAAAGGATAGTCCAAAATAAAACTAGGATGATATTCAGGTTAATATAATAATGGGTACAATATCAGGCTAAAAATTAGGGATCAATGGATGTTCATTCAACATTTGGTCATCTATTTAGGCTAAAATGGACTAAATTACAAAAATGACCTATGATCCGTTCCTAGTCAACTATCCTACTGCTTCAGCAAGACCAACCAGGCAAGTTCTATATTGTACATACAAAGTACAAACTAGGCAAATTCAACTCATACACACATGGAACATGTTCATATTGTTAATTACCAACTTTTGATATTAGGCCCTAGCTTAAGCATAATTGTCAACATCATACTCACACTATCAAACATGGATCCAGAATGGTTATGTATCACAGAACTATGCATACAACACAAAAACAAATTTTTGAGGGATCCTAAAAAATCTTAAAACCTTTTTTAATACACAAATTATGTACATGTGCCTTTTATTCATATCATATTGCATTAAGTTTTCCTAGGTTATCCTATTTAACACAAAAAAATATATAATAAAATCCTAAACATGATAGTTCTACTACATAGTGCCTGAAGGAAAAGAAACACGACAATAAAAACCCTCAAGCCAAAAACAAGAATTACATAAATCCAGTCAGTACACCCCCCAAAAGCATGCATTGTCCCCAATAGATTAAAATAAAGTAAAAACAAGAAAGAAGGGACCTATGGCGCCCTAGGCGATAGTATCGGGTGTCGATGATGGAGGGGTACAAGTGTAATCCCTATGGTATAGGTGGTGCCTGTGGTCGGCACACTCTCAAGTCTGAGCTCACCCAAAGGATCACCGCTTGCAGTAACAATAGTAGAAGGTGGAGAGTCTACACTGGTTGAAGCACCCCTTCTCACTGTATCTTTGCCTCCTACCTTAAATGCTCACACACAATAGATTCATGTGTAGCTATCTTAATCTCTCTGCGCTTTCTCTTACTAAGAATCTCCAGTATCTCATCCTCAGAGTCAATCTCTTAAAACTCATCATGAAGTCTCTTCCTCTTTTCAGGAGTAGGTGTAGGATCCAGGAAACTCACAACTGGAATGAATGGTATTATCGATACAAGCTCGTCAAAAACTAGTACAGATTGTACCTGCAACTCATCAACATCCGCCCGAACTTTTACGAGGTCCACCAAAACCAGGGCCAACTTATCTACCTACAAATCTCTTAGTGCTTCCATCACCCGTGACTCTGGACTGTCAAGTCTACCATGAAATAGTTGAATCAAAAGAGTTGCCTTCTTAAGAAGTCACCGGGTAATAGTTTGGTATACGAAGAGCCTCATCTCACGAGCTAAAAACTTCACCTGAACCTCAGTCTAATTTGTCTTCGCCATATAATTTCAAAACAACTTTGGTGTAAGTTAGAGCTTATAGTAGGAGCTGTAGAAGTAGTCGCTGGTGGAACTGCACGCGTGGGTACAATAAAAGTGACAACTGTTGAAGCTATAATATTTATGATGGCGGTGCTAGGAGTTTCCATAGTGGTAGTGCTAGGGACTGAAATAGGAGAAGTAGTCGAAGTTTTGGATGGTACCTCATCTCCTATATCTGTGTGGATGGGCTCAAGTTCTCGCTCCCTTACAAGAAATATAATCCTCAATCCTAACTCTTCCTCGTGGTCTGAGAGCTGATACTCTACCACTCGCCACCAGGTTTTCCTTATCCTGAATCAACCCAATATCTATAAAACTCATTGTCTCAATAATATTATCAATAGGATCCCAGACAGGTACAAGAACTTGTAAGCACATAAACTATACCAAATAAGGAAAAAAATCGATGTTAAAGTCCATAATGCTCTCTCTCGTATCTCATCTGCTATAAACTTAGAGAGAATGAGACTGTATTATGACATAAAGCTTGCTACCAAAATGCCTTGTATGGAGTCAATATGTTATCAGCAACTTTCAAACTCAATCCAAATTGCACTATAGCCCACCAAAATTTGTCCGTAAATCTGAGATATGCCTTTGAATCCCTCAATCAGGTCGACTCTTTGTTAGTCAAAATATCAGCTAGCCATCGATACTGCCTTTCATAATTTACCTCTCCCAAGTTTTATTTATGAATCATCTTTCATAGATACTTATACTCAAACTGGGACTCCGGCCCAAATAATATATATTTTATCTTCCCTTAAAAAATATTCACATCATGTCCTTGAACTCAGATGTTATCTAGATTTGGTATTTAATAAATGAAAATGCGTTGTATGATAAGTTATTCATGGTGTCTCCATAGACAGCATAAAACTATCAGACCATGTGATACCAATCAAATACATATTAGTCCATTAAAGCCCTAATTCGAGGTAGACCTGTGATACCAGTAAGCCTGATCCACACGTCCCTGATTATGGATCTCTTATACTGTAACTTAAAGTAGAGGCCAACCCAATATCATACAACTCTTCGTTCCTAGAACTTTCCATCTATATTATGCTCAACAGGTGCCCTGTTATGAATCTCCGCAACTTTTTACTCTATAACTAAGTCTATCCCAAGGGATGAGCTATCCATAACATTCTGATCCACTTCATCATCCGAGACGTCATAAGAAACATCAGTAGACTTATCATCATCGTCTTTGGAGCCATTAACAAAATCCTCACTATTACCATTTTTAAAACTATCTTTGTGTAATACCTTGAAAATCATGATAAGGCATATAATAGGTTAAGCAAAGAGTGTACATGAAATATTCCCAAAATATAAAACTAGCCTAGGTCCCAGGATCGTGGATTAAATCATAAAACCGAACCACTGAAACACCCCTCACTTCCTCAGAATGACGGACCATTCCACGGTCAGTCATTTTAGTCGTAGAATGGGACCAAAATTGCTCAAAATTTTTCAAAGTGTAGAATGAATCCATGGGACATTCTACAGATCATAGATCAAAGTACAGTCTGTAGAATGGTCCGTCATTTGCTTCCAGTATGCCAATTAAGTGGGGGACGATTTCACGGACCGTGGAAGAGTTCCACCTATGGAAACTTGCCAAGGCCTAGTTTTTACCCATTTTTTAAGGAACCTTTTGGTTATTCCCCATTCTTTAGTAAGAAATACCATGTTATTTTAAGCTTAATTAATACAAGAATAAAAGCCTAAACCTCTATAATTACATCATTCTTCATAAAATAAAATAGATAAAAGAATTCATCATTCAGTTTCTTCACAAGGCCAAGAACTAGGGTTTTAAGAACAAGCTTCTTCCCCAAATTTCAACCATAATTTTCTCCAAGTTTCAGGTATGTGGATTCATGAACAAGGGTATTCTTTCACCCTAGTGCCCCAACCCTAAACTTTTTATAAAGTTTTTTGAAAAGAAATTGTTAACCCTTAATCCTTAAGTTGTGATTCCATTCCTATCATGGTTTATTTATATTATTCAGTAACATACCATGAATTCTTGAATTATCACATTATGATTTAATTATTGTAGCCAAAATTTGGAGTATATTGTAGATTTAATTTGTTCAAAACTTAAGGGTTAAGCTTATACATATTATTTGATAAACTGCGGTCATAAGTATTGAAATTGGAAATTTGCTAAGATATTTGCCTAAGCTTTGGGCTCAACCATATTTCACTAAAAGAAGGAAGAATTAACAAGAATTTTTCCAAAGAGGCTAAGGCATGAAATATGATCAGTTTTTCATTAAAATTGCTTTAAAATGGTCTAGTGTATATTTTGAGAGTACTATTAGCACCGAGTGGATTAGATTAAAAGACCAGGTCCCATAACTATATTGCCAATCATAGGATGACATGTTTTTTAAAAGACTTTATTATGACAGACCCAACTTAGTTGGATCCACTAGGTTACTTGTTATGTACTGAGCCTGTGGTGGGGCAAGGTACTTCCTTCAGCTAGTAGTTTGCTAAATTCCACGGCTGCTCACATAGTCTTATATGTCGGTTATGGAACCTCCCACAAAAGATTTAATGTCAGCTATATGATTTCTTACTTATGATTTGAAATGAAGTATGTTTATTAAACTGTCAGCATTACTTAATTTTTACTGAATAAATGATTTTAACTGTAATCTGATCATGCATTGCATAGACTAATCATGATTCATTTACACTCATATTTTTCATGTTGATATTGACTGTCACTGTTCCCCTCCTGCTTACTCAGTATATTCAATATACTGACAATATATTTTTTGCTACACAATTTCACATGTAGGTCAATCCAGCCATCCTTACGCTCAAGGTTGATCGGATGTACTATCTTTGTATGTTAGAGTATTGGTGAGTTCTCATGGACCGAGAACACTTTATTATTTTTTACTTCCATTAGAGCAGTTTAATATGTTTATACATTTGTTTATTACATTCTAAGGCTAGCTAGAGACTTGTCCTAGCAGCCTACTATTTTAGTACTTAGAGGTGTTCAGATATATGATGTAGTGGTATCAATTTGAAGCTTTCATATTCTTTTAGTACTAACTTCGATAGTGAGATGAATCACTAGCTTAGACTATGTTATTATATTATATTTCCACTGACGAGTGAGTGTGTATAGATATACATGAGCTACGGGTTCATATGAGCTGTTGAGGCGACTTAGTGGCTAAGGATATATTGTTGAGCCCAGGTGGAGACTCCAGGGAATTATTAACTTGGTACAAAGCTTTAGGTTCAAAGTGTCTTAGGATGTTTGAGAGCTGACGTAAAGTAGAGCCTCTTTTATGGGTATGAATCGCGATACACTTATAATTGAGAGGCTACTCAATGTTTAGGAAATTCCCTTTGTTTCATGATTTATTTCGTGTTTTGGAGTTTAAATACATTCTTTTTTCTGACTTATTCTTTACGTGTTTTAGATAATGCCTCCACGCAGACAACCAACTCGTCAGGCTAGGAATCATGGTCAATAGAATCAGGTTCGCCAGTTCTTGAGCCGTAGAATATCACCAATGTTGTGTTTCACAATATAATGCACTTGATCGCCCAGACTGTAGTTGCCCAGATTCAACAGCAGGCCGCAACTCCAGCTGTTCAACTAGTTGTTCAGGATGCTGGTGTGACCAAAGTTAGAGATTTTCTTCGTATACAACCCCAGTCTTTCATGGTTTTAAGGTAGGAGAGGACCCAAAAAGATTTAGTAAGGAGGTTAAGAGGGTTTGTGATATAATGAGGGTGACAGAGGTCTATAGGGTGGATTTGGGCATGTACCAGTTGAAAGATGTGGCTCGATATTGGGCTGACCAATGGAAGAAGGATAGGCTTGCAGGTGCAACTCGTCCTACTTAGGCTAAATTTGAGGAAACTTTCATTGATAGGTTCTTTCCTAGTGAAAAGAGGAGTGAGAAGAGGAGAGAGTTTTTGAGTCTGGAACAGGGCTCTATGACAGTTGCTGAATACGGGATGAAGTTCGCCCAACTGTATGACCAAGACATGGTCGCTGACATGCAGAATAGTATGGACATCTTTGTTTCTCACCTTTCCCGCTACAACAAATTTGATATATAGCTACGAAATTATTATCTATGAAATGAAATTCATCACTAATTGTTCATTTTTTTGTGACAAAAATTATATTTCGTGCTTAAATACATCAAGCACATACTTTTAGTGATGAAATACAAAAAATCATAGAAAATTTTATCCGCTAAATTTTTTCACGGTTGGCGCCATTTATTGATTACTATTAGCAACAAATCTAAAGTTATCAATGAGACATTATTTTGTCACTAGAGATATTCTCAATGCCCCCCCC
>JBDJHY010153693.1:0-12804 GCA_039654485.1 Withania somnifera
AGGGTAGATTGTAGGGTTACAATCTAGGCTTAGCAATGGGTTCTATTCCATTGTTGGTTTAGTACTGCTTTACTTGTTGTTCATACTGGATGCTCATTTGTGGATTCGACTGAGTTTCCATTTCATGAATTACAATTCACTTCCCCCTTCGATATTCGTAGATTCGAGTATCTTTCTGTTCTTCCCTTCTCATCTTAACATTTCTCTTGGGATTATTGACTTATTACTCTGTATAGTTGATAATTTTCGGATACCTTTACTTTCTGTATTTTTTCATCCGAATATGTGTGTCTTGTCATATGATTTGCATTAAGGGGTCCACGCGGCCTACTAGAAATTGTGCAGACCAAGTTTTACAGTGCACAACACATGACAAAGGCTTTCTATTTAATAAACAAAAGTTGCACGGCATGCAGGTTACCTCGCGAGGTTAGCTACGTAGCACGCATGTTTGGCTCCAGATGTGATTTTCCAACATCATTTTTTAGAGGAAATGAGGTAATTTACCAACCCAAATTGGTCTAAACTATATCGTTTAGACTCCTAATATACGAATTTATAAGGAATTTAAACCAAAATCCCTTATTCTGTACCTCTATGCTCTCAAGTCTTGAAATTAGAACATAAGAACACTCTCTACATATAAGGGAAATATCTTCATTACCAAGAGCTCAATCTTAAGTTGATACTAAGGAATTCTTCCCATTCAGGAATGTGGGTATTCAATGAGAGTTCAAATTTATGTTTTTAAGTTAAGGTTTCATGATTAGGGTTCTTACCCAAGTTGATTCCCATGTTCTAAATTTAGTCTTGAATGATGCTCTCATGTTTATGGTCATGTCCTCACAAGTTTTTCATAATTTTCCGTGGTTATAAGATAGTATCATGACTATCCTTTATTTCAAGAATGATTCCAGTTCTTACTCAAAGTTTTCATGAAAAATTTCACCATTTATATGGAATTTGTAGATTATCTAAATTCCTTCATGTTTACATGTCACTACTCAGTATATTTCAGTATTAAGCAAGATTTATATGGATTGAGATCGATGTTTCAAGTACTTGCTAATTATACATAAATGATCATTTTTCGTGCCAAGTATAGCACCTCTTAGTATATATTTTGATCTTTTGATCATAGGTTATGATGAATATTAGCTTCAGGCTACTTGTTGCATTCCTCACTATATATTTGATAATTTGATCACAAAATATGATATGCAACAGTTTTAAGGCTTGATCTTAGCATACTTAATATTTCAGGATCAAACTTGATCATGTAATCAGATATTTCAGTATGACTAGTACATGTTTAAATAAAGTATCATTTTAACTAGTACAAGTTCAATAAAGTCAAGAACTAATATACCAATTTTAAGAGTAGTATTTAGCACCGAGCGGGTTTTGGTTTCATACAAACCCCAATCTCATAACTACATTTCCACTATAGGATTGGGTCAGTTATCAGTTTAGCGGATCAAACTAGTTTGGATCCCTTACCTTTGGAAGAATTAGATCCCCTATTTTTAGTGTGAGGAAAGAACACTGAACTCTGTAGGCTCACATGGTTTCTTTCAGTTAAGAGAATCTCCCATCTACGTTTCGCTTTCAGTTTTACAGTGTGATTAAACATGTTGCATTAATTATTAGTTTATAATAGATAACAATTATGATATAGTTTTCAAGCAGGCTTATAGTTAAATGTGAGTCAATGAAACTTAAGTTTTCATGGATCTTCATGATGCACTGTTTTATTAGTTTCTCAATATACAGTTTAGTTCAGTATTTAATGTACCTTGAGTTTTCTAATCAGTTCTTTTATTCCCAGGTTGAGTATCTATATATGTGCACTTGCACTTTTAGATTTTCTCTTATCTATACATACTCACATATTCAATAAATTCTAAAAGTACTGACGAATACTTTTTGCCTACACTCATAATGAGATTCAAGCCACTCACCTCATATTCGAGAATAGCCTCAAATCTTCATTCAGCAGAGATTCAATAGTGAGTCCCGATGATCCAAGGGGTATGATGATCAGCAGATTCTTTCTCCCTCAGTATAAATTATATTTTTTAGTTTCACTATTCTCTTATTATGAACTAGAGACTTGTTCTAGCAAGTAAATCTTATGTAGTAGAGGCTTTTCAGACATAGTGTCCAATACTCTAAGTGTTTTGGAATTGTTTACTCCCTTATATTTAGATCTCTTTCAGATGCTGGCCATATAAATTGCTCATCACGACTTTAAGCATTGTTGTTGTTATTGATTCCGTTAGACTTTCATCATGAGATTTCAGTGTGACAAATATTTAGGGTTAGTTGAGGGTTCTTTGGGGTCCTCAACAACGTGCCTCGTTCGGGGTCTAGACTCATGGCGTGAAAATACCCATTACTAGATCGCTCAATATTAGCTACTCAACTACCAAGACTCGTGCTAATGTTACCTCAACAAAGTTTTTTAAATGGTTGATTATTAATTGCTACCTTTTATCACTACTACACGGTTTAACAATTATTCCCTGGTCTAACTGTATATATTTACAATCGTCCCTAATAACTAGCCTAGCCTCTACTTTTGGAACCTACGTATTTAGCGTCACAATTATAACCAAAAATAATTTTATAATTTGTCTAGGACAATAACTGAGAACTAGGAAAATAATATTCACATGCTTTTACAATATTTTTATTATGAATGTACACATGATATCATGATACAACCGCCAACAATCAAGATTACACCATTTTTGAACTAAACCCTTATAAGCATGTTATTTCTAATTTTTATTCGTACTCAACTCATTTCCCAAAAAACTATGCATGATATCTCCCATTAATCCTATGTTATAAAAATATAAATCAACATAATATACTACTCATTAAACCGAGACTACCTGCATGCCAAGATTGTTGTAATCTTATGAATAATTAGCTCCTATTTTACAAGCTGGGGATAACGATGCAAAACAACAAAGGAGTTTCTATCACGACCTAATTTCTCAAATCATGATGGAACCTACTATCCCATAAGTATGAGAACCAACCTGGTAGCCCGAAGACGAAGAGAGGGCCACTAAATCAATGAAGGAATGCACCAATACAGTAAATGATACAAAAAGAAAGGAGAAAAAGCCAGAGAGATGGAATAATGCATACAGAATCAACAAAACGCCCAATACCTGGTATCAGTGTATATATACAGAACCACTAAGTACAACTTACAAGTATAGGTCAATAATAAAAGTGTCTCTGAAAACACAAAAGTGAAAAAAATACAAGTTGAAGAGAGTAGGAATAGCTAGACGCCCAAAGATCACTTTGTATCTCTAAGATCAATAGTAAGGAAGCACGAACGGCAACCGTGAATCAATGTCGGGCGCTAGTGCAAGAATCTTCACCAAGGAAACACAAGTGCAGTATGAGTACAAGTCGCCAAAGTAACTAGTACCCAATAGGCTTTGAGAGTCCACTAGGCACATAACAAGCATAAAAGCAGTAAGTAACAGGATTACAAGAAAATAAGGTCCCAAAAGCAAGTAGTATGGCACAGAAAGCTAGCTACATGGAGAAGGAAGCAAGAAGGCAGATAGAGCATACAGTCTCTAGCTAAGACACAAAATAGGATCATATCTAAGAAGAAAATAACATACCCGGAGTCCTTATAGCAATACAAAAATAATAATAATAATAATAGAAGAAAGAACAGATGGACGTTATACCCGTAATCTCAAGGTACGAAGGGGATGATAAAGCAAGTAGCACAACTCATAGATAACCCACATATCAAGGAAGGTTGGAAAGTAAATATACAATAGATAAATAGTAAATACAGTAGTACATTAAGTAATTAACACTGGCAAGCCCCCATGAGAATGGAAACGTACACAGAAGTCACGCTCACCCAACTGCATCTTATATTACTAGGGGTACACTGAATTAAACAAGTGAAGAAAAGTAATACAACCACACAATGTCATAGTTCCTAGGTGTGTTCCGCCTCCAGTACCTGTAGGACGAGTAGGAAGGACCCATGGAAGCACTAAACCTAGTATATACCTACTCCAACCTATACCCCATCTCCAGCTGTACACAGCCGAGAGGCAGGGTCCATGGAGGTACGCCTACCACGTACAAAACTTTAACATCAAAGTAACCTCACATCTATATATCACAGGGTCTTTGGGAGTCTCATAATCTACCATACAATTCCTCAATAATGGTCTCAACGTGTCATAAACTCAACAACTAAGGTACCCCGCCCCTCAATATAGTAGTATTACCAAGTCTCAAAATCAACAGGCATGACAAGTATAGAAAAGTTTTACTCACCGCCGCGGAAAGTCAGAATCAATTGCCAGGGGTTGTACTCACTGCCGACCGAAGTCAGGATTAAGTCCCAGCATAAGTACTAAGGGATAGTACTTGGTGCCAGGGTGTGAAACCTAGTCTAAGTCAGGAAAAAAGATAGTACCAGGTGCTCTGCACGCAATCGAGTCTAAAATGGGTAAAAGATCAACTATCTTATATTATTATTAGAAAGTTCCATCTTCATTAAAACTTTATCCATTTTATTCTCATTATAAGAAACAAACCTTCACGGCTAAGTAATCATATGATAAACGGTGATATGAGGTCCATCCCCAAATGCACTCTCAAAACTAAGCCTCCGGCTCTCTCGCAGTATGAATGCAATAGCACAAAAATATCAATAACTAACCTATGCCCTGCACAAGCTCAACTAAGCTACAGCTACCAGCACATTACACCAGCCCAAAATCCAACCCACGCAATATCACTTTACTACTTCCAGAGTCCCCCTACAGCCATCATAGGGCCAAGACTAGGTCACGGATATCATACTAAACCAAGAGCCAATTTGGGAAAAAGAATGGAGATGGAGTGAAGAAGCGGTCCAAATACATTGTATCAACCTAGAAACCAAACCCATGGATATTATTTAGTGAAATTATATAAGCTATATGCCCAAATAAATCTCTATAAAAAAAGTGTGCTGCAAATCCCAAATATTAGTCCGACTATTAGCAAACGATGTCGAGCGGATCTAAAACTGGTAAAATACAAATTTAGCAATCAATACGAGTCTAACATTACTAGTTAAGCATAATTTCGGGTTGGGTTGAGGTTAAGTCCTAAGATGGGCCCCAAGGCCTCATGGTCAAAAAAATGTACCAAAGGTAGTAGAGCCCAGCTAAGGGAATACATTGTAAAAAATTAAGCTCACAACGACAAAGGAGGGATCGAGATCACAAAGTGAAGAAATAAATATTTTTCATAATGATAAAAAAAATGCGGGTTTAGAGGGAAATACCCAGAGAAAGTGCTTGGGGGATGGGCAACAATACTTATGAAGTAGCTTCCCACACTTGCCTTTGCTCAAAACCTCACTCTCACAGCTGGAGCTCCTTCTATGGTGGAAATGATGAAAAATGAGGAACGAGCAACTATTTAAGCTGGCCGCATGGCCACAGGAATGGATATCGGGGTTGACAGTTCGAGCCATCTACAATAGAAAAAGGGTTGTTTGGGCTACCCTGACCTTCCAAGCCTGGGGTAACAGGGGATGAAAAGTGGGCGCAGGGGCAGCATCGCCCCCTTGCCCCTAGAGCTGTCTTCGTCGGGGAGGACCCTTGTCCGTTGGGGAAAAATAGAAGGAGTGATTCCCTTCTCACTGGGGCAGTGTCTCAGGCGCGAAAAATCTTCTTGCCGAGGCATTCTATGCCTACAACTCCCAATAACTGAAAAGAAACTCTTCGAGGGGCCTAGAACGAGAATTCTGAGTCAAATTTCAACAAAACAAATATGCATACAGCCTGGAAACGACATTTCGAATCCAATGGGATCATCAAAACAACCATCTAAGTTCATTTGATCAAAAATACCCCCAAAACTAAGAAGCACTGTATTCACACTAAGCCATCAAGGCACCCAAAACAACAACGGACACTCCGTAAAGTGGACCAACTCCTTTACTATCCCAAAATCACCATTCTGGAGATAATGGAAGCATTAGAATCTAATTCTGACACTCTGATTACCACGCACTAACTCTGGGCCAATTCTCAACTCTTCATGAACTGAATTTCCACAAAACAGCTCAAATTCTAAAACAACAACCCCGGAACACGAACTAAAGGTCCCTTTATACCAAAGTTGGCATCCTGGAGCTAATGGAACTGTTAGAATCTGATTCAAGCATGTCTTCAAAAAATGTTAACCAATGTCAACGAGTATCTAAGTTAGGCTCTAAAGTAGGAAAACTGAGATAAATCTCAACTGAACTATCAGAGATCTAGACTACCGGTCCCAGTAGGTCATAAATAACCTGGGAAAGTTATTGGAAAGCTCTAAAACACAATGTAACGCATAAAACACCTAAATATTCGTAAAATTCATTACAAAATCCACTACTAAAGAGGACTTTAATCCTCAAATGTCAAGAAAAATTAGGGAAAGGAGAGAGATAAGATACCTGACGACTCAAACAACTACGGGTAATGCATCCGTATCTAAGTCTCGATCTCAGAGGTATCCTCCTCGACTCTCCCTGGATCTCAACCTCCTGACATCCCTAGCCAGAACTGCTACTAGCTCCTCAACAAAGGATAGGCTCTCATCTAGCTGAACTAAATCCTTACAGAAAACATGAGACTTATTCGGAATATATCGCCGAAACAGAAAAATATGGAATATTGGATGAATACCTGAATATATAAGAGGCAAAGACAAATAATAGGCAACATCATTAACATCTCCAAAACCTAGAACTTCCCAATATATCGAGAGCTAAGATTTCCCCGCCTACTGAACCTCCTCACACCATGCATAGAAAATACAATCAGGAAGACTCTATCACCAACTCCAAACTCTAAGGCACGAAATCGACGATCTGAGTAGCTTTTTTTTCCTACTTTGCGCTGCCCTCAGTCTATCCTATATCAACCGGACCTGGTCGAAAGAATCACACAACAAGTTTGAAGTCTGAACCCTGACCTCAAAATCATCAAACCAACAAAAAGAAGACCTATGTCGCTTACCATACAATGCCTCAGATAGTGACATTAAGATGTTGGAATCATAGTTGTTATCATATGCAAACTCCGCTAACGCAACATGTTGATCCCATGCAACCCCAAAATCTAGTACACACTCTCTCAACATATCCTCTAACACCTAAATAATCTGCTCGGACGATCCTCGGTCTGCAGATGAAAAGTTATGCATAACTGAACCTCAGTACCTAAATCTCGCTGAATAGAACTCTAAAATTGTGAGGTAAACTGCGTACCTCGATAAAAAATGATAGATAACAGAACCCCATGTAACAGAACCACCTCATGAAGGTAGATATGATCCATATGCTCAATGCTATAAGAAGAATGAGTGGCGATGAATTACGTTGACTTATTCAGCCTACCAACAATAACCTAGATAGTGTCATGACCTCTTCTAGTCTGTAGCAAACCTGAAATGAAGTCCATGGTCACACACTCCCCTTTTTAGGTTGAAATGGGGAGCCTCTACATCAGCATCGGTGCTCAAACTTAATCTTCTAGAAGTTCAAACACCGGGACACATACTTTACAATATCCCTTTTTATCCCACTCCACTAATACAACTGGCGCAAGTCACGATACATCTTACTTCCACCCATATAAATCAAATATCTAGAGTTGCAAGCCTTATGCAAAATCATCTGAATCAACCCACCAACCTATGGCATATAAATACGACCATCATATTCAAGAACCCCATCTAAATCAATACAAGCCTTGTCGGCTTCTCTAGCTAACACCTGATCACGAAGGGAAACCAAATACTGATCCTAAAACTGTCGCTGCAGAATCTAATCTAACAAGGAACATTAAGCCTCAATACAAGCTAAAACCCTCCTGGGTTCATTAAATCCAATATAACCAACTCACTAACCAAGGAATTAACATCTACTACCAACGGTCTCTCTGGAACTGCCAAGGCTTCCAAGCTACCCATACTGACTGTTTTTCGACTCAAGGCATCCGCCACGTTAACCTTTCCCGAATGGTAAAGGATGGTGCTAGAGCTAGAATAGGTGATGCTATCACTTTTAGGTTCTTTAAGGCCGAGATCAGAATTGTCACCCCTATAGGTGTTGTAATAGGAATTATAGTTGCATCCTGAGTTGCTGGGTCAAAGGGTCTTCGATATCTACCAAGGAAGATCACGTATGTGAAATCTATGGAAAAATAAAGACAATAAATGAGATTTTCTTAGAAACTTCCTAGGATACACACGACACCAGATTTGAAAAGAGAGTCACATTCTTACATGTCACCATAGCCTCTTGAAGATAAGTCATTGATGTCTTTGCACTAATTCGCAAAACAACACTAGACCTTTGCTCTGTACACTTACATTAGTCGAAACCTAGGCTTGGATACCAAGGTTTCACGACCTAATTTCATAGATCATGATAGCACCTACTATCCCACCAGTAGAAGAACTAATCCAATAGCCCGAAGTGGAGGGCCACTAAATTAATAATGGAATGCACCAATATTGTAAATGATACAAAGAGAAAGTAGATAAAGTTAGAGAAGAGGAATAAAATATACAGAATCAATAAAACTCCCAAATACCTAGTATGAATGTATATATACAGAAACACTAAGTACAGAGTACAAGTATAAGTCAATAATACAAAGCTTGTGCCTGAAAACAAAAAAGAGACAAAATACAAGTTAAAGAGAGTAGGAGCGACTGGATGTCCAAAGCTCACCCTGTATCTTTGAGATCAACAGCAAGGAGGCACGAACGTCCAACCGCGAATCAATGTTGGGTGCGAGTACTCGGATCTTCACCAGGAGAACCAATACCTTGTAGCTTCGAGGGCCCACTAGGAATATAAAAAGTATACAAGCAGTAAATAATAGGATTACAAGAAAATAAGGTCACAGAAGCAAGTAGTATGGCATGGAAATCTAGCTACACAAATATAGAGTAAGAAAGGCAGATAGAGCATGCCATCACTAGCTAAGACACAAAATAGGATCACGTGTAAGAAGAAAACAACATACCCCGAGTCCTTGCAGCAATACAGAAATAATAACAGTAATATTAGAAAGAACACATAACATAGTCAATAAGGGGACATGGACGACATACAATAACCTCAAGGTACGAAGAGGGTGATAAAGCAAGTAGCATAATGCACAAATAAACCACATAGCAAGGACAGTCCGACAGTAAAAACTATAACTAGCTAAACTGTAAATAAAGTAGTACAGTAAGTAAATTAACACTGCCAAGCCCATAAAAGAATGGAAACATACACAGAAGTCATGCTTACCCGACGACTTCCCATACTACAGGGGGAACACTAATGAAAACAAGTGCATAAAAGTAATACAACCACACAATGTCACAGTTCCAGAATATACTCCTCCTTTAGTACCTGTAGGACAGTAGGAAGGACCCATAGAAGGGATAAACCTCGTATGTCCCTACTCCGACCTATACCCCTCCTCCAGTCGCATGCATCCTAGAGGAAGGGTTCATGGAGGTACACCCACCACGTAAAAAACTCTAACATCAAAGTAATCTCACACCCAATATTACAGAGTCTCAAGAAGTCTCATAATCTGGAATACAATGCGTCAGTAATAGTCTCAGCGTGTCATAAACTTGGCAACTCAGGGAGCCCCATTCCTCAATATAATAGTATCACCAAGATCTCCAAATTAGCATGTGTTACAAGTATAGAAAGTTTTATTTACTGCCCTGCAAAATCAGACTAAGTGCCAATGGCTGTAGTCACTGCTGAATGAAGTCGAGCTCAAGTCCCAGCATAAGTAGTGAGTGATAGTACCCGGTGCCAGGGTGTGAAACCTGGTCTAAATCAGGAAAAAGGAAAGTCTTGGGAGCTCGGCACATAATTGATTCTAAAATGGGTAAACGCTCAACTATTATATATTATTATTTAAAAGTTCCATCATCAATATAATTTTATCCATTTTGTTCTCTTTATAGGCCACCATCCTTCACGACTCAATAATTATACAATAAATGGTGATACGAGCTCTAGCCCCAAATGCATTCTCAGAACGAAGCTTTTTGCTCTCTCGCAGTATGAATGCAATAGCACAATAATATTTATAGTTAACCTATGCTCTACACAGGCTCAACTAAGTTACTGCTAACAGCACAATAAACTAGCCCAAACCCGAGGCCAAAACCCAAAATCCAACCCACACAATAGCGTTCTACTACTTCCAGAGGCACCCTATAGACATCACAAGACCAGTACTAGGTCACGGCCGTCATATTACACCAAGCGCCAATTCAGGAAAATAATGGAAAGGGAGTGAAGAAACGGTCCAAGTACATAGTATCAACCTAGAAACCCAACCACAAATGTTATTCAGTGCAATTATGTAATCTTTATGCCTAGAGATAGCTCTACGAAACCAACCTATCGTCTAAGGACTAGCATACTGCAACTTCCAAGTATCAGCCTGACTGATAGAAACTGATCTCAAGCGGCTCGAAAACTAGTGAAATACAAATTCAAAAATCAATACAAGTCTAATTGTACTTTTTAAATGAAATTTTGGCATCATTGACACAAAGAAAGGATTTCCAGAGTGACCCCTTGCCCCCAAAGCATCCTTCACCGGGACGGACCCTTATCCGCTTGGAAAAAATCATAGGAGAGATTCCATGCTCTACGGGGGAATCGCAAGAGCAACCAACCCCCTTGTTGGGGAATCCTGTTCCTACAACTCCTAACATCTAAAAAGAAATACTCCAAGGGGCCTAGAACGAGCATTCTGTTAACAATTTCAACAAACCAAATATGCACAAAGCATGGAAACGACATCTAAGATCTAATGGAATCTTTGAAAAAATACCTCCAAAACCAAGAAGCATCGAATTCACACTAAGCCACCATGTCACCAAAACTGAAACTGGACACTTTAGGAAGCAGCCCATACCCTTACTAGCCAAAAATCACTATTTTAGAGCTGATGGAAGTGTTAGAATCCCACTCTAACACTTTGATCACCAAACACTAACTCCAAGCCAATTCTCAACTCTTAATGAAATGAATTTCCACAAAACATCTCAAACTCAAAACAAAGACCTCAGAGAACGAACAAAAGGTCCTTCTAGACCAAAGTCGTTATTCCAGATCTAACAAAACTTTCAAAATCTGATTACGCACACCTCTTGAAGAAATATTGACTAAAGTCAATAACTAACTAAGTTCAGGTTCTAAAATAAGCAAACTAAGATAAATGTCAATCAAATGCTAGGGAGCCGAACTACCGGTCCCAGCAGGTCTTAAACTACCTGATGAATCTATTGGAAAGCTCTAGAACATAAGGTAACGCAAAAAAAATACCTAATTGACTGTAAGAGCCAATATAGTTTCATGGTGATTTATATAGAAAAATCATCTTCTTTGGTTCAGAGAGGCTAGAGAGAAGAAGGATTATGACCCCTTAGAATGAGTGAAAAACCCTTATTTTTTATCCCAAAAAAGGTGTAAAACCAATTAAAATAAGGTTTTGGAATCTGAACATGGAACAATAATACTGTTGCAGCGGTACCTCTTCAATCCACTGTAGTGGTAGCCATTATGAAGGATTGTAGAAGTATTCTTGTATTACAATAAATCTTCTAAATAATGAGATCCATTATGTTCTATATTTTCCCATTTTACAACACAGTCTCATTTTTCATATACTAATCACGAAGTTATTGCGGAAACTAATATTATGGGTGTCCTAGAACCTTGAATATGGTTTGAAATTATATTGAACCTTCTCGTAATTTTTTATAATTTCATATTTTCATGCATTCTAGAGCTTTTCTTTTATTGTCCCTAAATTATTTTTGACTTATCAGAACTAGCGGTTCGATTCCTGGGTCGTTCGATTGGTTTTTAGGTTGATTTTCTATTTTAAATCCTTTAGTATTGAAATCATTGACTTTAGTCAATATTTTGTGAAAATGAGCTCAGTATCAAATTCTGACAATTTACTTCTAAAACATGGATTTTGAACTAGATGGAATCTTGATCCGAGTCCAGGAGATTGAGTTTTGAGTTTGTGTGAGATTACGTGTTTTATGTATTTTATGGGTCTTAAGTGGTGCTTGTGTGGTCATTTTGTGATCATATACTCGGATTAAAAATTTGACTATGCCATCTGCTCTAGAATGTCTAGTTTTGGTTAGATGAGTTATTCGTTTGGGATTTTTATCGACCGATCTCATTTTAAGTACTCGGTTGAAGAATTGATTATTTGCCATAGAGTTGGCTTTGGTCAACATTTTATCGAAATAACCTCATATTGGAATTTCATCTATGTCATTGAGTCGTAATGTCATTTCCATGTAATTGGCATATTTGGTTTATGCGTATCGAGCACAGTTGGGCGTGGAACCCTTTTGCCTGAAATTTCCCAATGCTGGTGTAAGTTTTTGGTGTACTCTTAGGACTTTAGCGCGATCACTATGCCAACACTGACGGCACTGAGTAGTGACCACACTCAGTATGATAGCGCTCATGTGGTATTATTGGCGCTGGGTCACTAGCTGGGCCTTTAACGTGATCGTGTTGAGGTAACGCTGATGGAGATAATCTGCCCCTGATCCTTTAGCAGGATCATGCTATTATGGTGATGACGGTGTTAAGTAATTTCCCATCCAATTAGATCCTATGGCACCGACAGCACTGGTAATTGGGACAAGTATAAAAGGCTGAAAAATATTACATTTCAGCTAATTTTTATCTTT
>JBDJHY010153704.1:0-12804 GCA_039654485.1 Withania somnifera
CGCTTTGGTCTGATGGTCGCATATGTGTACTACAGGTTGGTGCCTTGGTGCAGTTGATTTTGCGTGAGTCTCACAGTTCTAGGTATTCTATTCATCCTAGTGTATCCAAGATGTACCATGATTTGCAAAAGTTATATTGGTGGAATGGAATGAAAAGGAATATTTCATAATATGTGTCGAAATGTTTGAACTATCATCATGTTAAGTATGAGCATCGGTGACTAGGTGGTTTGATGCAGAGACTTCCTATTCCGGCTTGGAAGTAGGAGCGGGTGACTATGGACTTTTTTTCTTCATTGCAGCAGACTAGCAGAGGGCATGACACTATTTGGTTTATTGTTGACAGGCTGACCAAGTCAATGCATTTCATTCCTACACACTAATTGTATAATTTTGAGCGGTTGTCTCACATCTACATTCACGAAGTGGTTAGATTGCATGGTGTTCCTGTATCTATTATTTCGGATAGAAGCATCTAGTTTACTTTACGGGGTTCAGAGATTTATTCAATGGGACTTGGGTATCGAGGTTGATTTGAGTACGGCATTTCATCCGCACACCGACGGTCAGTCCAAGCAGACTATTCAAGTGTTAGAGGATATATTGAGTGCTTATGTGATAGACTTTAGTGGTGCTTGGGATCACCGTCTACCATTGGTAGAGTTTTCTTACAATCATAGCTACCACTCCAGTATTGAGATGGAACCATTTCAGGCATTGTACGGTAGGCGGTGTAGATCACCTATTGGTTGGTTTAATGATTATAAGGCCAAATTCCATTCTTTAAATTTTTTTTCTGATTCGCTTGATCAGGTTTGATTGATTCAGGATAGATTGAGGGCCAGTGTAGAGTAGAAAGAAGAGCTACACGTATCAGAGGCTTCGTGCCATAGAGTTTGGATTTGGTGATAGAGTGTTTTTACAGGTATCTTCAATGCACGGTGTGATGGGGTTCGGTTGGTGGGTCAAGCTTAGTCCTAGGTATATTAGACCATTTGAGATCTTGGAGAGGGTTGGTGATGTTTCCTACAGGTTGTCCTTACCTCCTATGCTCTCTGCCGTTCATCCAGTATTTTATGTTTCAATGTTGCGGGTATATTCCTGATGAATCTCATGTCATTCGAGAGGATTTAGTGCAGTTGGATGATAATTTACGCTTCATGGAAGAGCCTGTGAATAATTTGGCTAAGGATGTTATAAAGTTGAGGTCCAGGGAGATTCTAGTAGTTAGGGTGCAGTTGAGGCACAGTCTGGTCGAGGAAGCTACTTGGGAGATCGAGAGTGAGATGCAAAAATAGTATCCACAATTGTTTGAGACATTAGGTACTTTCTCTTCCTGTTTATTTCTAGATTTTACTTGACTTTCAAGGACAAAAGTCATTTTAGTAGGGGATGTTATAATAACCCTCATGGTCATTTATGAGAAATACTGATATTTTGCATTCTAGAGCATTTCAATAGATTCCCTAAGTCATTTATGACTTGCTAACCAGTAGTTCAGATCCATGGCGGCTCAGTTGAGAAATATCCCAAATTGCCTGTTTTAGAGCCTAAAACAAAGTACTTATTGACCAAAGTAAACCTTCCTTTAAGATGAGCTTGAAATTAAATTTCGACAGTTCCATTGACCTTGAAATGCCAAACAAAGTCAAGATTGACCTTAAGTTTGTGTTTTGGAGTTTTCGTTTGCAATTTATGCTCTTTTATGGACTTTAGTTATGATTAAGGCCTAAGTTGGAGCTTGAGAGGTATTTTGGTGTTCAGAGTGTTGGATCGGAATTTTGTCTCTTCAATCAGCTCTAGAATAACTATTTTAGGCTAGTGGAGGTGTTGGTTTGTTTATCGGACATGTCGTAGTATTTGCGAGGTGTTGGTGAAAATTTATGATTTTAAACTTAAGGGTTGACTTGGTAAATATTTTCCCAAAACGACCTCGGATTCTAATTTTGACTATGCCATTGAGTTCGGAATGTCATTTTGGGTATGTATGCATAGTTTATATGTGTAAAATGGACTCCGACCGCATTTTGAGTGGTGGTTTATAGTGTTTCTTTCCTTTAATTTCTATTGTCAAAACCTGCAACCGGTGCAGGTAAAATCCTTCTTCGCGATCGTGATGTAGTAAGTGTTCCCTTCTATGCATTCGCATGATCCCATGACGCGATCACGGTGTGTTATAGTCCCTCCTTTTAACGCGATTGTGATTACCAAAGCAGGTACTCTACACGATTGTGACTCTTTATGACTCAATCGAGATAAAGTAAATGTTTGGCAGTTTAATAAAATCCCTGCATGACCTTCAATCTTTATTTCATAAAAAACCTTTACATTTTAACCAGTTCTTGTGTAAAAAGCCCATCGAAACATCAATTCAAGGCTGAGGAATATCCCTATGTGTTTCCCTTCAAATTCTACACGATTTGGGTAAGTTTCTTCTTCGTTTTAATTCTTGTAATTCTTACTTTCCTCTATTAGTGTCCCCAAGGGGTGAAGTTGATGAACCTTTGTCATAATTCAAAGATTGTTGCATAATTATTCATTCCCTAAGTATATGTTGCTGCATAGTATCATGAATTTTATCGAATTCCAATGTTTAATCCTTTAAAGATTGCATCTTTGACCCCGTTATAGTCAAATCTATCCGGGCTGTTCTAGAGCCCTTCCTGTACTCAAATTGTGCTTAATTTTATTGCACATGTTCCTGGTAACGTTGGGAATCTCATAGCAAAGTTTATTTTTAGTTTCGACAAATGGGCCCTGCGAGCCAAGTTTAGGCCTGATTTTAGGCCCAGTCTGGAATTTAGTATAATTTATACTGTTAGACTTGTATTGACATATGGAATACTATTTTGCAAGTTTCAAAGAAATTGGAGTTCATTTGATCTCAGTCGGAGTAACATTTGCGAGTTTGCAGCGCTTTATCATCGGACGATAGGTAGGCTCTATGGGGCTATCTCTAGGCTTATAGCTTTAATAATTGTACTAAATAGCATCAATGGGTTGGTTAGCTAGGTTTTTATAGTAACCTTCTACTGTTCCTTCATTTGTTCCTTGTTGATATAGATATTGGCATCCAAATTTATATGGTGCCTTTGACTTAGGAGTTGTCCAGTGATACCTGTGCAGTGCATAGGTAATTGTTATTACATGATCATATATATTTACTTACTGACATGTTTTACATTCATGACTCAAGAAGTTGGGCCTTTGACTCTAACGAGAATGCATTGGGGCTGGGCCAATATCACCACTTGAATTTTTAGCCATGATGACTAAAGACTGGTTTTAGTAATAATTATAGATAAGTATAATAACCAATAAATTATAGTATTCTAATAATAATATAAGTAAATGAACTTTTATCCATTTTAGACTCGGCATTGTATCGAGCACCCGGTAATACTATTTTTAATCGTTTTAGCCTAGGATTTACACCCTGGCATCGGGAAATATCATTGAATAATTAATACTGGGGCTTGAGTCCGACTCTGTTCGACAATGAGTACATCCACTGGCACTTGAGTTCGTCGTCGTACGGTAGTGAGTACATCTTTTTGACACTTATCATACTTACTGGTTATGGAGACTTGATGATACCTGATCTATTGAGGATATTGGTGATACCATTATATTGAGGCATTGGACGCCATGACTTGCTGAGTATGGCTTGCTGATATTATTGATATGAGGCATAGGATGCCAGACTATGAGACCCTTGAGGCTCTGTGACTTGGGATGTGAGGTTATGATGACATTAGAGATTGTACATGGTGAATGTACCTCCATGGACCTTGCCTCAGGGCTGTGGAGGCATAGAAGGGAGTATAGGACAAAGGAGAGATATATCGGGAATATTTAGGGTAGCTTTTCATGGATCCTGCCTAGTGGGTCTACGGGTACCGGAAGAGAAACGTACACAAGACTTTCTACTTCATGTGATTATATTTACTTTTCTGCTCTTGTCTTTTTTGGTGTACCCTAGCTGAGTTGTAAGGCCTACGTTGAGCGTAAATTCTGTGTTTAATTTATTTATTATATTGTGGCTTTACTGCTTAGTTACTTTAGTGTTACTTTCGAGACTTACTGCTTACATGGATTTTTATGCGTTGTATCATCTTATCTGTCTTCCCAATTTTCCTTGAGGCTACCAGTATACCATCAATGTTCTCCTCTTGTCTTCTTTTGACTTATGATTATTGTTGTGATTTTTCACATATATTGTTGCATGGATTCCAGGTACGCTTTCCTTCATTTCCTGAAATCATGTTATGTGATTAGCTAGCAATACATGTTCTATTTGTTACTTGGCTGTTAATTGAGTAGCTAGCTCCCTTGATGTACTATTTGCTTTTGTGAACATATTTATTGCCCTCTATTATTTACTAATTTTATTATTATTATGTTCCTAGTGGGTCCTCGAAGCCTACTGGGTATGGGTTGCTTCAACAGCTTATACTCATACAATAGTTGCCCATGTACAGATTAGAGTACAGGTGCCCGACCTTGATTTACAGATCGTTGTTCTTGCAAACTCTATTGACTTTCAGAGATTCAGGGTGAGCTTGGCGTCCATCTTTTCCTGCTTATCTTTAGCATTTATTTTGATGTTTATGTGTTTTTGGAGATAATTTGCATTAGACAATTGATTCCTTTTTTTGTACTTAGAGGTTTTGTGTCACACTAATACCGGGTTTTTAGCATTGTTGATTCTTTATACTTCTGCTTCCTTTTTATATCATTTATTATACTTGTGATTTTCACTTTTGATTTAGTACTTCGCTTTGGCTTTGGAGTACAGGGTTGGTTCTCCAACTGGATGTATAGTAGGTGCCATCATGATCCTAAAAATTGGGTCGTGAAATGATCTAACAAGGAAGATCGAGCCTCAACAAGCCAAAACCATCCTGGGGTCCGTCAAATCCAATCTAACCAACTTTCTAGCCAAGGACTGAACATAATGCCAATGACCTCTATGAAACTGCATAGGCTTCCAAGCTACCCTTACTGACCATCCTCCGGCTCAAGGAATTAGCCACCACGTTAGACTTTTCGGAAGGTAAAGAATGGTAATATCATACTCCTTAAGTAGCTAAATCCAATTGTTGCCTAGAATTGAGCTCTCGCTGGCTCATAATGTACTGAAGGCTATGATGCTCATTATAAATCTATCACATAACCCCATACAAATAATGCCTCCAAATTTTGAGCGCAAACACTACCTCTGCCAACTTTGAAAAAGACATCAGTCTCGGCCAATCACACACGTCTAAATCTTCGTTGGGTCTACCATAGTCCTATCCTTGGACACCACGTGTCCTAGGAATGCTACAGACTCCAAAAAAATCGTACTTTGAGAACTTGGCATAAAGGCGGTCTTCTCTCAGTTTTAAGAGTATCAATCTCAAGTGCTTCTCATGCTCAGACCAACTCTTCGAATACACCAGAATGTCATTGATAAACACGATTACAAACGAATCTAAGTAGGGCTTAAGTACCTAATGCATCAGGTCCACAAATAATGTTAGGGCATTGGTAAACCCAAAATACTTAACCAAAAATTCATAATGGTCGTAACGAGTCTTAAATGCTGTCTTCAGGATATCCTCCACCTGAATCCTCACCAAATAGTATCTCGATCTCAACTCTATCTTAGAAAAAATGCTTCACCGTTAATCTAGTTGAACAAATCATCAAACCTCGACATTAGGTACATGTTCTTAACTTTCACCCTGTTTAGATATTGGTAATAAATATGCATCCAAAATAAACCATCCTTCTTCTTAACAAACAAAATGGGTGCACCCTATAGAGACACACTCGAACCGATAAGCCCCTTATCTAAAAAATCTTGGAGCTGAACCTTCAGCTCGCTTAACTAGATAGGAGCCATCCTTTAAGGAATAATCGAAATAGGCCTCATGCACGACCCTAACTAGATGGGAAAGTCAATATCCTACTCAGGTAGAAGGCCTGGTAGGTCGATTGGAAACACATCCAAGAACTCAGAGACAACCGCAACATACTCGGGAGTAGGAGTGTCAGCTTGAATGTCGCGAACATAATCTAAGTAAACCAAAATCCTATTGCTAGCTTAGAGGAAAGAGATAGCGGATAATAGAACCCAACCACACAACCGGAGATGCACCAGGCATGGCTAAGGTAACGGTCTTGGCATAGAAATACAAGACCGCATAATAAGGAAATAACCAGTCCATGCCGAATGACATCAAAATCCACCGTATCTAGTAACAACAAATCAGCCTAAGTATCAAGTCCACCCATAGAAACCAGACTGGTCCTCACTACCTGATCCACTACTAAAGAATCCCTACAGTGGTAGTAACAAGAACAGTCACAGATAGCATCTTACTAGATAACTCCAAGCTCGATGAAAAATAGGAAGAAACATATGACAAGTGGATCGAGGATCAGACAAACCTGAGGCAAACCTAGAACACATAGAGATCGTACCTATAATGACACCATCCTAGGACTCTACCTCTGGCTTACCTGGTATAGCGTATAAATGGAAATCACCACTAGGAAGACCACTACAATGACCATTGCCCCTACTATGTTGGTCTCTGCCATAAGAACCGTCCTGTGCCGCACCTCTAGACGGTGGAGATACTACTCTTAAAGGCTGAACAAGTTGCGGAATAAACTAAACACCACCCCGCTGAAGGCATGCTCTAGAAAAATTACCAACAAACCCATACTCGAAACATAGCCCTGATGGCCTATATTGACGAGAACCGGGAACAGAACAAGACAAATCACCATGACTAGAAGACCCATAACCTCATGAAAGCTTCCCTAATGGAGGTGCACAGAAACTCTGCTAAGGAGACCTTGCAATTCTAAGTGAGGTCTAAACTGACCTACTCGACTGACCCTGAGCATGCGGCTATAGACCACGACACCCAAAACAGGACCCACTGTAACCTCAATACTTCCTCTACCCTTTTTTGTTATGCTAACGCAATTTAATATAGAGGGTCTCCATAGAATGAGCGCGGTCATTACTGCCTGAAATGATCGGTCGTCTAAAACCAATAACACAACTGCCTCATGAAGTTTGTCCCTCAAACTGAAGGAAAATTTTCGAAGGAAAATTTGCGAACTCTCTTCGTCTTAGTAGGGATGAACTTAACACAATAAACCATTAGCTGATGGAAACATAACTCATACTCAAATGACCTCAGCCCCTAATCTATCTATTTGAACTCCTCTCTCAGGTGCTCTCACCCAACCATGGATACAAACTTCCACATAAATATCTCATAAAACTCACTCCATATAGGTTGAGACGACCCTTCTTGTCTACAGACTGTAAAGGCTCTCCACCACTGTTTAGCCGCATTACGCATCTGATAGGTGGTGTAGGATACTCTGTTAGTCTCCAAAGTACCGAGGTTTCTCAACCTCTCATCACACTCAACAATAAACTCGTGGGCATCCTCCCTCGAACCTCTAGTGAACCGATGGGTATCCAATCTCAGGAATCTGTTGGAGCTTCTGCTCCAAAATTTTCATCGTCAGCTGTGGTGCAAAAATAGGTGCAAAAAATAGAATGACAAATCATGAGCCGGTATAGGAGATGCTGTTGGCTGAAATGGTGGAACTGGCTGAATTTTCGGAGCTGAAGGGGAAGTATAACTGCAGGTTGTACCCCTGAAGTAGATAAATCTAAGGCTTCCTTCTGGGCGGACGTCTGTGCCCTGTCAGTAGGAGGACCCCCATAAGCACTGAGTAACTGCTAGAGGATAGTATAGATATCTAAAGTAAACAATGGAATAGGTGTTGCAGGCACTGTTAGGGTCTCTGAAGCAAAAATCGAGATTTGTTACCCCCGCAGGTGTTGTAATAGGAACTGTAGTAGTATCCCAAGCCGTTGGATTGGAGGGCTTGTTGGTTTCTTCTGGAAAAGATCACATACGCGGCATCTACGAGAGAATGAGGACAATATATGAGAATTTTTGAGAAACCACCTAGGATATGCACACGACACAGGATTAAAAAAGAAAGTCACATTCCTACCTGCCACCATAGCCTCTCGAAGATAAGATATGGATGTCTCCACACTGATCCGCAGAACTCTACTAGACTTGACTCTTTACACTGACAGCAGACAAATCTAGAGCTCTAATACCATGCTATCATGACCCGCTTCCTCGAATCATGGTGACATCTACTATCCCACCAGTAAGAGAACCAACATGTAGCCCAAAGCCGAAGCAGAGGCTACTATATCAAAACTGGACACACAAAACTAATAAACAAGATATAAAGAAAAGAGATGTAGCCAAAATGGCTGAAGAATACAACAAAATCAACAAAACTCCCAAAACCTAGTATTAGTGTAAATAAATGCATAGCCACTAAGTACATAATACAAGTACAAGCTCTATGCTACAAGTCTGTCTCTGAATATACAAAAGAATGTCCAGCATAATCCTTGCTCCAAGAATTTTTAACTGTATGCTAGAACTCAAGGTGTGCAACCATCTATTTGAAAAATCTGAAAGATCCTGTCGCACACTTTTGCCTATCACCTATATTTATACAAATTGGAGAGTATATGACACATTACTTCCAACTCTGAGTTAATCTAGATTTACACTCAAGTATAATTCACAAAACCCCTATCAATCCTGTTATACACATAGATATTGGTTTGTGTAAATTTCCTTCCTACTGTATTTAGCTCCATAAGACTAGCATTTTGCATGAACTTTTTGAAATCAACTATTTCATTAGCTTGAACTGGTGAACCTACAACTCTATCACCCATATTCATTATCATATCAAAGTCACCCATGATTAAATATAGCTCTAGCATTGCATGTGCTATGGTGAATAGTTCATCCCATGATTTCTTCTAATCCAGTATTGTGTTAATGCCATACACTTCTGTAAAGTTGAACATCCTATCATTATCCCTGACTTTTACAGTGCATATATATATTAGTCATGAATCTGTGAACTAGTGAAGCTACAAAACTTTAGGTTCCATGGGAGCCAGACTTTTCTAGTACCATCCTGTTTGTAGTTTCTTTCAGCCTCTCATCCAGGAAATTCTTACAAAGTCCTTTTCTCGTAACCTTATGTTCTATAATAGCAAGTAAAACAACACTATTCTTAATAATAAACTTATATAACTCTTTTCTGCTTGTAAACATTATTGAATCCCTTAAGATTCCATATTACTATCTTCATCTAAATATAGATATAAGTGATGGAAAAGTATCACCAATATTCCCCTTATCTACAACTCCTTCAACCTTTATGTTTTGCAATTCCTGTCTCATAATTGCAGCTAAAGGACTAAAGATATTAGCCATACCAATTGCATCATCTTTCCAAGGCTTACTCTGTCTAGTAGATTTTTGTAGATGTATGCCAACTTTGATTCTGTTCCTGCTGTGTATGCACCACTATTTGCTCCTCTCCATTTTTTTTTTACCACTTGTAGAAGTCATCATGTTGTCCTGATTTATGTGAGCTTTATACTTTCAGTCAGTTTTACTCATTGTCTTTTGTTTTTTCCCTATAGGTTTTTGCTTAGGTTCCACTAGCTTCCGCTCCATCTATTTAGGGTATACATGCCCTACCTTCAAACGTGTTGGACAAAATCTAGGCTTCCAATCATATTGTACTTTCTGGATGAACAACTGATGTGAGGTCAAAATAACATATATTTAGCTATTATTTGCTTTATATTTTAATATTTTTATTTGTTCTTTGAGTAATAAATACTTTACATTGTGCTAATACGGTATATCATGGTGTAGGAATTATTTGGTGCGAAAAGAAAGAAATTTGGAGCTCAAACAAATTAAATAGGGGAGATTAGAGAAGAAATTTCAAGTAGACAAATTAATAGAATAAAGTTAATTATATTTAAAAATTTTTATAATATAATAATATATACAATTGCAATTCAATTTGCAAATTCCAATTGTTGCGCTATTTTTTTCTTCTTTTTTATTATCAGCCATATTTCACAAACCAATCGTGACGTGATCCATTTGGTATTGGCATTTTGTTAATCAATTACGATATGGATCACGTCGTGATCTCTCCTGATCCATCAGAAATTATTTTCTAAATCCTTTTTTGACTTGGTTATTTTATTTGGAGTTATTTCCTACACCTATAATACTCTATTTTACACAATAATTAGGGGATGATACATATTATATTAAGAGAGAGATCATTTTCAGTTTAACATTTTACATAATACTTTTAGAAGACTTTTAATCTAGGGGAAGATCTTGGAGCCGTTGTGGAGACCGGAAAATAATTGTGTATTTTTTTCTTCTCCTTTATTTATATATTTTTATAGTTTACTTTGAATGATTTATTGTGATTATTCCATGCCTATGTAGAACTAATTCTTCCCGTTCTAGGGTTATGGTATAAACTAGCAAGATGATTATTTAATTATATATTATTTGATTTGCGAGAATTATCATATAATTGATCTTATGTTTCTATCCATAGTATCTTAGTGCTTCGGGGCCATTAAGATAAATTTATAACCCTGAAAGTGAACTAATCGGGAATCTGAAGGGTCGAACGAGAAACATAAGGAGTGAGTTCATATATATATATATTATGCCAGGGTTGGATAATTGAATATGATTCGCAACTAAGACGAGATCTTGTACTTAGTTTACCTCGCTTAGTATACGTCATTAGTGGATGATTATTTGCTACTCATAGATTAAATCTCGGAACCAACAATTAGATAAGTCAATTTAATTACTTAAATTAATTAAATATGATTGCTAGAAAATCCATAATCCTAGTTCGATTCATTCATTAATTATAGTAAAAATATATTCTTCTTTAGATTAATTATTTATTAGTTTATTTTATTATTTTATTATTTTATTATTTTTAGTTGAATTAAATTCACAAATATATTTCTAAAAACTTTCTGCTTAAATAAATATTTAGAATTAGTTTAATTTAGTTAAATAGTTAATTGACAAGTCCCTGAGGGTTCGACATCCGGATCACAAGAGTCACTATATTACTTGTACGACCTCGTACGCTTGTGTGTGCGTTTGGATGTAATAGTAGGCGATACCCGCAAAAAGACATGATCACCACTACTAAACTCTAAGACATGAGGCCTATGATCCGTATAACTCTTATGCCTACTTTTGGATACCCAAAGATTATCCTAGACGATATAAACCTTATCCAAAGAATCCTGAAGCAAATCTATATTCTACACTAGACATAAAACCATCAAACCAACCCACTATCGATCTACACTCTCTGCTATACAAATCCTTGAAAGTTTCAATTTGAATGCTCTAATAATAACTATTATTATTCAAACTTTACCAAAGCTAAGTGCTAATCCCGCGAACCTCCAAAATCAAGAACTCAGGCTCACAATATGTCCTCCAAGATCTGAATGGTCCTCTCGGACTGACCATCAGTCTGCAGGTGAAAAACAGTACTAAGTTGAACCTCTATACCCTGCTAAATATCCTTTAAATTAGAGAAGTAAATTGAGTACCGTGGTCCAAAATGATGGATACTAGGACACCATGTAAATAAACCACCTTACTAAGATACATTTTATCCAATTTCTTTGAGTTGTAGGAAGTATGAACCGATAGGAAATGTCCAGACTTAATCAACCTATTAAAAACACAAACTGAATTAGAACCTTGAGAAGTACGTGGAAACCCTAAAACAAAGTCCATAGTGATCAGTGCTCACTTCCACCCAAGAATGTGAAACCTCTACATCAATCTACCTGGTCTTTGATGCTCGAACTTACGATTGACAATTCAAACATTGAGAATTTTTTTTCTATAATCCCTCTTCATACCACTCCACCAATAAAGTTGTTCTAAGTCTTTATACATCTTAGATGAGCCTGGAGGGCTGGAATATCTAGATCAATAGGCCTCACAAAGTATCAACTATCACGATCCGATTTTTTGGACATAATGACACCTACTATACCACCAGTAGGAGAACTAACCCCGTAATTTGAAGCTGAAGTGGAGGACTACTATATCAAATGCAGAAGGAACAAGTTTAAAATAGCAGTATATAAGTGAATAAAGCAGAAGTAATAAGAATAAAAAATAAATATCCAAAACCCGGTATCAGTGTAATACAAACCACTAAGTACAGAACAAGAAATCAAGATGTCTAATACAATTATATCTCCAAAATACATGAAGATCAAATAAAAATGCTAATGTCGAAGAGAAATAGGAAAAATTGGACGCCCATCTCACCCTGAATCTCTAAAGCAAAGTATAATTGCACGAACAACGATTTGTAATCACGGTCGGGCACCTGTACACGGATCTGCACATGTGCAAGTATAGTATGAGTACAAGCTGCTGAAGCAACCCGTACCCAGTAGGCTTTGAGGTCCCACTATGCATATAATAATAATAAAAACAGTAAACAATGGAATACAATAAAAGGGGAGGGGGGTCATAGAAGCAAATAGTCAAAGGAAGCAAGCTACTCAAATAAAAATCAAGTTCAAGTAGACATGTATCACTAGCTAATCACATAACAGGATCTCAGGAATTGAAGGAAAACGTACCCCAAATCCTTGCAACAGTAGATGTGAATAATAATACAATAAATAGGAGTCAAAAGAAGACAGAAGGAGAACATGGACGGTATACCGGTAACCTTAAGTAAAGGGTAAATGAACGAATAATGGTGTAAGGCACAAACCCCGCATTTTATAAAGTATCAACTAACCAGCAATAATAACTAAGCAATACTACTAATAATAAAGTAATGCAT
>JBDJHY010153712.1:0-12803 GCA_039654485.1 Withania somnifera
ATCATCCCAAATTTCTCTTCCTCACTCATATGTAAAGGAGGTCCTGTAATAAGGAAATCCTAAGTTGTAATATTTTGTAGATATTAGTGAAGTGGTCTGCTGCTGCGGTGGTGCCCGAGGACGTAGACAAATTGCCGAACCTCGTAAATTTTGGGGTGTTCTTTCCTTTTCTTTTCTCTTTTATTATTTTGCATTTGAATATTCTTTTCATTAGTAGTAGTTAGTATTAAATATTTGTATTAGGGGTATGCGCTAGTACTATTTATTTGTACGGATACTATTCACTTTGATTTAAACTTAGTAGGAAACAACCCCTATTTCCCTAACAAAATCTTCCTAGGACAAGTTAGCCAAACCTAAGGTAGGCCATGACTTTCCACAGATCAGGGATGAGTTTCCCCAGGCTTAGTTCAGAGGTGTGGCAAAACGAGATGATAATGTTGGCTATCGTGTCACCCAAGCCCAAAGAAAATGAAAAAATGTACAGAAAAATAAAACCAAGTTTTCATTGGTGATCCTCTCCAAAAAGTGGGGAACTTCCATGCGTGATTTTAGGACCACCGACATGCCGAACAAATAGAATGGAGTTGTGATAAAGAAATTCTGGAGAGAATGTGTTCAACAGGCCGAGTGTCCTCCCTTTCTTTTGAGTAAGGCCCAAATCAGCAGTTTTCTACACCGTCAACACTATTTTCTCCATGATAAGGCTAAGGGGGACCTATCACCTTCTTGATCACTGGGTAAATCATTAAAATCGGAACAGTAAATGCCTAAGGAGTAAGACATTACTACAAAAGAAGGAATGCACTTGAGACAAACGGATTTTATGAAGTCTTTTCAGAAGAAGCAATTGACAATGGGTGAAAGCTAGGGATGAAGAAAGGATTTACTGATGACATGTTACACAAACAATATGAGAGGACTCAAATTGTCGGGAAGATGTGAAGCATCAATATTACTTATGATGTGTCACTTTCTCTCAGAAGAACACGTGTAAGGATGAGACATAATTCGAAGGGTGGCGAGATTATGAGTTCAAAATGAAGGAAGAACCGGAATGAAAAATAAAAGATGCATTTTAAGAATTTTTTGTTTTATGTTCAGGTAAGGATTGCGCGATCAAAAAATGAAGGGACTATTTATATAGGGTAAAAGCGACATATGGTACTTGGAATTCATTGGGCCACATTGGGCTGAGCACAAGTAAGGACAACTCCTGATACTGCCTTATCAGCAAGACATCAACACAATTGAGGCTTATGCTTGGGTAAAAAGTAAAAGCGTCTGAGACAGCATGAAATAAAAGACCGCGTGTTATTAGACAAATGAGAGGACATTGTGTCAGGGAATTTAGGGACAACCAGCTACCCTCGGTAGCACCACATCTAATATATGCTAAAGGACAAGATGTTTCTCAATGAATTCATGACAAGTGGTGATATCTCATTGGAAAAGGAACAACCTCAATACCCTATAAATAAGCACACCATCTCCCATTGTAAAGCAACACCTCATGCTAAGCCTTACCCCTTAGATAATAGAACTTATTCTCTAAGCGTTAGCTTCTTCTTTAGCTATTCTTGGTTGTTCACGATACAATTGCTCGAGCTCATACGCTCTAGATGGTTAATAAGAATGAACTCTTGGCTACGCTATTTGTGTCCGTTATTTATTTCCTTGCAAACATTTTATTACTAATTCAAAGATAAAACCGTAACACATGCTCTTGACTCACGAATAAATTAAGCTGCATCAAAAAGAAGGTAAGATATATTCAATTTCACGTTATTCTCTAATAAGTGTGATTTATTTGTGTCAATAAATGTTATTATCTTATATATATATTCAATTTCACGTTATTCTCTAATAAGTGTGATTTATTTGTGTCAGTAAATGTTATTTTCTCTTAAATAGTTTTTCACTGCATGCATTGTATTTCAAGTTTTAGTTCTCTGTACTTTTTGATAAGACCCTTATTGGGGGATTTGAAGAGTTTGAACGTGTACATAACAAAGTTTTGCTAGTTTCATGGAAAAAGTGTAAAATATTAATTTTTGGGTAAAATCAGGAATATGAGCCTCATGGGATGTGGACTCAGAGAAGCGAGCCTTAAGACCGATTTGGCGTTTTAAGTGCCCAATAGAACAAAACAAAATCAATTCTCACTTAAGTAGTAAAAATGACGGTACTCATACAATCACATAATTAATTTTTTTTAATTTAAATGATCAAATGATTTTTTTTAATATATACCTTTTTCTTAAAATTCTACACACAGACATTAAGAAGGGTCCGTCGTAAACATTTAATTTTGATCCTTACATCTCAATTATTTTTAAAAGATTTTATAGTAAATATCTTTAATGTTGTGCACTTATGTTGATGTGCATGTGAATTATATAAAAAGAAGAGTTATTGCATATCAAATGGCTTGATGATTGATGAAGTAGTGGCCGAACATGTGTCAATACCTAGATAAGATTAGTGACCTAAGTTGCCATGTGTAATGACCAACTTTGGTTTATATATATAGTAAAGCTATGGTATAAAACTAATTAAAATTTTAGAAAATCCCTCCTTTCTTTCTCCTTGTCAAACTTTCTCTATTCCTCCCATTTTCTCCTTTTAGAAACTTTTTCTTTTTAAAATTTATTTTGTTTTGAATTGTGTTTTATTTTATAATACGTTATCAGCACGAGACTCCGCCAGCTCTAGAAAATATTATAAGAGAAAATATGGGTGTATCTCAATTTTTATTTGGATCAATACTCAATCATGATGATGTGTGTGTAATTGATAGTGGAACAACCCATGCCATCTTCAAAATTGAGAAATACTTCTCTTACTTGCTGAGGAGAAAAACGAATATTACAACAATTTATGGTAATTCGAAATTGATTGAAGGCTCTGGAAGAACTACTATATTTCTGCCTAAGGGGTCAAAACTAGTTATAGACGATACTTTATTCTATTCTAAATCCCAAATAAACTTGTTAAGTTTCAAGGATATCCCCGAAATTGGTATCATGTTGAGATAATGAACGAAATGAATAAAGAATACCTTGACATTACAAAGAATGTCTTAGGCTAGAAATATGTTGTGGAAAAGTTACCAATTTTATCTTCTGGACTATATTATGCAGAAATTGGTGCAATTGAAGCACATTTTATCGTAAACTAGAAGTTTAGCGATTTAAATACTTTTATGTTGTGACATGACCGAATAGGTCACCCTGGATCAATAATAATGAGTCGAACCACTCAAAATTCAATTGGGTATCCATTAAAGAACTTGAAGATTCTTACAAATGATGAATTTTCACGTGCTACTTGTCATCAAGGAAAATTGATTACGAGGCCACCACTAATGAAGGTTGGCATCGAATCCCCTATATTTTTTAGAACGTATACATGGGGACATATGTGGACCTACCCACCTACCTAAAAGAGTGTTTAGATATTTTATGGTCTTAATTGATGCATCTACAAGGTGGTCTCATGTATACCTCCTATCATCTCGCAACCTGGGATTTGCGAAATTGTTGGCACAAATAATTCAATTAAGGGCGCAATTTCCAGATTATCCTATTTAGGGCATTCGCCTTGATAATGCTAGAGAATTTACATCTCAAGCTTTTAATGATTATTATTTATCAATTGGGATAAAAGTTAAATATTACGTAGCTCATGTTTATACTCAAAATTGCCTCGCAGAGTCGTTTATTAAGCGCATACAATTGATAGCTAGACCACTACTTATGAGAACAAAATTGTCGACTATCATTTGGAGTCATGCTATTTTGCATGCAACATCACTTTTTCGTCTCCGATCAATTGGCTATCATAAATATTCTCCACTCAATCTGTTTTTGGTCATGAACTGAATATTTCTCATACGAGAATCGTTGGTTGTGCGGTATACGTGCCAATAGCACCACCGCAATGCACTAAGATAGGCACTTAAAGAAGGTTAGGAATATATGTTGGGTTTGACTCACCCTCAATAATTCGCTACCTGAAACCATTAACGGGAGACTTATTCACTACTAGATTTGCCGATTGTCGGTTTGATGAAGTAAATTTTCTGCAATTAGGGGGAAAGAAAAAAAAACCCGTTAAAAAATAAGAAATTGTATGGAGGGCTTCATCATTATTTCACTTTGACCCACGTACTCCAATATATGACAGGAGGTTCAAAAGATCATCCATTTAAAAACAATAGCAAATCAAATGCCAGATGCATTTACTAATCATAAAAGAATAACAAAGTCACATATTCCTACAATGAATGTACCTATTTGAATTGACATACCAGAAGGAGTATCCACTAGTGTCATAGCTTCTGAGTCCCAAAAAGGCCTGAAGTATGGTAGACCATTGGGTTTGAAAGATAAAAATCCTAGGAAAAGAAGTATGAAAGATAATTAAAATGATACTATTAAAGAATCTCACGAAGAAGTTCAAGACTTGATTAATCGTAATATTCCTACAGAAATCAGTAAACGTGAGACTCAGTAAACGAAGAACTTTCAATAAGTTTTATTGGTGATGGAATAAATTTAGATCGATCGAGAATTACAGTGAATAATATTTTTGCATATAATGTTGCACTTAATATTATGCAAACAGTGAGAATCTCGAACAACAACTGGTGTACTTAGATACCTTTCTAATGCAACGAGGCCTGATATTGCATTTTCTATTAATTTTCTAGTAAGGTATAGTTCTTCCCCTACGCGAAGACATTAGAGCGAAGTTAATCATATAATGCGATATCTAAAGGGGACTATTGATATGGGTCTACTCTAACGGATATTGTGCAAATCTTGTTGGTTATGCAGATGCAGGTTATTCATCAGACCTATATAAATCTCGATCTCAGACAGACCATGTATTCACTTTCGAAGAAACTATCAGGATGATCTAGAAAGCAGTATCTCATTGCCACTTCTTCAAATCATGCCGAAATAATTGTAATTTATGAAGCAACTAGAGAATGTGTGTGGTTGAGGTCAGTGATACATTCCATCAAGAAATGATGCGGCTTGAAGAGTAATGTCAAGGTACCCACAATCCTGTATAAAGACAATGCTACGTGCATAGCTCAATTGAAATGAGGCTTCATAAAAGGAGATAGAATGAAGCACATATCACCAGAGTTGTTCTTCACTCATGATCTACGGAAGAATGGTGATATTGATGTATAGAAAATCCGGAGATAATCCAGCAGATATATTCACCAAGTCTTTACCAACCTCAACTTTGGAGAGGATGGTGCATAAGATTGGGATGCAAGACTTAATCACTTGAATCATGGTCTTTATCAGGGGGAGTAAGAATACGTGTTGTACTCTTTTTTTCTTAACCAAGGATTTTATCCTACTGGATTTTTTCTTATAAGATTTTTAATAAGGCAGTAAGCATTGCGTATTATGAGTATCTATGTACAATTTTTACATGGATATTCAAGGGAAGTGTTGTGAACTTATGTGGATGTCATGTGGACTATGTAAAAAGGAGAGTAGTCACTTGCCAAATGGCTTGATGATAGATGAAGTAGTGGTGTAATATGTGTCAATATCTAGATAAGATTAGTGGCCTAAGTTGCCATATGTAATGACTAACTTTGCTTTATATATATAGTAAAGCTATGGTACAAAACTAAAGAAAAAGACTTAGAAATTCCTTCCACTTTCTCTTTTAGAAACTTTCTCTTTTGTTTCAACTTTCTTTTTTTAGAATTTTTTTTTAGAATTTATTTAGTTTTGAATTGTATTTTATTTTATAACATTTAAAAATTTATGTTCTCAAAATTTTAGAAATTTAACAAAGATGAAACGACAAATCATATCAATCATTGTTCTGAGAGCAAGTAGATACTCATATAAATAATTATATTTTTTAAAACATGTAGTTATTAGCGGAGCATGTCAATAATCATACTCATCAATTTTTATTTTTTTATTTATAAATAATAAAAAATTTAATTAAAAATCAATCTGAAATAAATATAATTATTCCTAAAACTTAAAATAGATTACCCTTAAAAATGTAAAATTATATTTAAATTCATAGTATAATAACTACATACAAGCTTGCAACAAATAAAAACAATAATAATATTTTACTAATAATAGCATATTCGTCACGGTTGATTTGATAAGTACATCACACAAATAAGGTAATATGTCTATCCTCTCCATTTTCTAATATACACAAGAATTGTATAAACTAAAATTATAATTGTGGCAAAAACTCTAATAATTAAATAAAAAGAGAAAATAAAAAAGGAGAAACTTCTGTAGAATGAGTTTCAAATGAATTAGGATAGAAGTGATTGTAATGAAGAATTAATAAGAAAAATGAAATGAAAAGCGAAGAAAGTTGATGATTCATACCCAAATCAATGTTCAAAATTAAAATATAACTATCTTTCTTCCAAAGCTATCACTTAGCCAAGTTTTTCGGTTTGCATTTATTTTTATTAAAATTAGGATGTGTAAATCTAAATGTACATGTGAATGATTAAGATATTGTCTTTAAAATATTAAATAATTAAGTTTGTTTAGTTTTAAACATCTGAACGTACATAACTTATTTATTTAAAAATATAATAAATATATGACTTAAATAAATAATAAATAAAATGAAGAAAAATATTAAATCAATAAAATAAAATTATTATTTGATTAAAAAAATGTGAAACATCTATATTTGCAAGTGATGATGGAGATGGTTTACAATAGTAGTGGTGGTGATAATAGTTGGTGTTAATGTATATAAATGATGGTGATGATAGTTATATGGTGCACATGGTTGGTGTTGTAGTGACTGTTATGAGGGTGGTGATGACAATGGTTGTAATGTGAAGTTGGTTATATTATTAGTTGGAGGTATTGATCATAGTGGCTGAAAATTGTGTACATGGTGGTTGATAGTGTGTTAGTAGTAGTTGTAGACAATGTTGGTTGAGGTGGCTTAGATGGTTGTCAGTATGAATCGAGTGAAGAGATAGTTAAGACTTATAGTGGCGACGGAGTGTAGCAACATTATTGACAATGATGGTGGTGGTGCCCAAATAATGTGGAGTTAACAATGTATCAATGATAGTTGGTGGTGGTGCTAGTTGTGATTATGGAGTTGGTTGATAGCAGAGATTGACCGGCAGTGGTTGATAATGGTGATGGCATTGGCAGTGGATATAGTTATAATAAAAGAGGTGGTGGGTATGATATTAGCTGACAATAGTGATTGGTAGCAATGTTGTTTGTTAGTACTGGTTGTAATGGTAACAATGATTGTTGTTGTTGGATGGTGATTGATGACTATAATGGTGGTTGACAATTCTGGTAGTGGCTGGTGATTATGGATAGATCCTACACAAGAATACCTCTTAATGATATTAAGAGTTAATTTCAGATCTTAATGTTTAAGACCTATTAAGATCTTAAATCTTAAAAAAAATAAATACACTTAATGGTTTAAGACCTAAACTATTCAGACTCTGACCAGTATTAAGTGCAATCAAATAAGGCCTCAATTTTTTTGAGTGTGACTTCAATGTATGACCATAGAAACTCTTCTTCCCTTGAGTTAAAGAATAGATAGAGTTGAAAGTAAAAATTTATTGTAGAACTAACCAACAATAAATTTCTTGTAACATGCAAAATATACTAAATTTGTTATCAAAAGTATTATACAAAAGCCAAAAAAAACTTGAAAAAGAATGTAAATCTAAAATTTTATCTTATAAATGTAGCACATTTAACATAGTTAAGAGAAAATTAAAAGAGTTCAGGTAGTAATTCTTTATTTTTCTTTTAAAATAACACCTAAATGAAAATAAGGAAGAGATAGAGAGAATGATAGGAGGAGAGAAACAATTATGTTTTTTGACCAATTGAAATTTACTTCACTCTTTTTTTTCAACGTTACTTCTATATAGAAATATTGATTTTTGAAAAAAAGAGAAAGGAGAAAAAATGTGATGAAAAAATAGATATTTTTTCCTCAGACATGTCACACCACATTTCTCAAGTCAGGTGTTGTATAATACAAAAATTCTTAACTCTTACCCTGACTTAATATCTGCATTTGAAGTAGAAATGTCACAATTTAAAAATCATCCATGATGACACCTATCTTCATCTGCTCTCCACGATAGGTAAGTCAGCCCTCAACAATAAAATATAAAATGTAAAAAATAAAAAACTTAAGCGAGAAGATAGAGGTTTGTGGAAGCATCTAAATCTCACAACTCACAATAACAACCCAAGAACTTAATGTCACTAGGTACAAGCCTTTCCAAGTTAACAAATACAAAATCAAAGAAGTTTGAACAGGAAAGAATCCAAAATACAAAATGTATTTAAGAAATTGAAATTTCAAATATGTATGTGATCAATCAACAACTACCTTGAGATCTTTAGAGTATATACCTCAGACATAGCACATTCACTGCCCAAAGGAACTCGACTCAAAACCTGCATTAAAGTACAAAAATAACAAGTGTTAGTAGAAACCACATATACTCCACAACGTCCTCGGTTAACCCTAATTCTAAGTAATGAAGAGGAACATCTAACAATACCTACCCCTGATACAATATAATTGTACCCAGAAAATACCAATCTAGTAAAAAAAGTAATAGCACATAAATAAAACAAATAAACCAAACAAACCCCGATTTAAATAAGTTAACCACAATTAATACACTAATTTTAGATAAATAAGAAAATAAGTGTAACTCCCTAAGGCTACCCCGTAGACGCTACACAACGCTAAGGACCCACAAGTAAGCCCCAAGAAAGCCCTTGGCATAAGCACCTGTTCAAATGCATAGAATATACATTAGAGGCAATCTAAAGCATGAAAATTATACTAGATTCCTTAAGAAAAGTATGGAAAATATCATTAAGTGGGGAAAATGGGAAAATTTGTGAATCTACTAAACATGACAATATGTCCAAAAACCTTTATAAAAACTAGGCGCGCTGTCGGGACAACCCCTAAGGAGTTATCAATATGAACTAATTAAATTAAATACCAAATGGGAAGAACAACTTTGGTCCCCTACATATGAAATCACTAAGATAATCAGGAAGTCTTTTCTACTGACCTCAAGGATGAATAACGAAATTTGTATCTGTATTAAAAAATAACATGCTACATAAATGGTTTAGTATTATTGAATATACTGGTTTTGAGACTATATGCAATAATCATGATAAATATAAAAGTTGAAAAGTAAACCTGTGCCATGACCCAAATATTGTAATAAGGAGAAAATAGAAGTCCTAAATAAAGTTTGAACTTTTAAAGAAAAATCATAAAATTTGTTGGGCCAAACATTAGTTTTTAGTCTTAGAAATCTTATTTATGAGTTAGGAGTTTCTATTAACTGACAGAGACTATGCTATGAGCTATGTAGAATTCAGTGTCTTAAACCCACATCGAAAAAGGTCCAATATTTTATATCCCACATTGGCAAAGAGTCTCCCCAACTTTCCATGGCTAGGACTAAACTTGTAAGTTCTAAGCTAAGGACCTTAAATAGTATAAACTTAATGAGTTGAGCTACAACTTCATCAATGGGTTGAACTTCATCAATGGGTTGAACTACAACTTCATCAATAGGTTGACCTTAATAAGCTGGAAACCTAGTTTCCTCTCAGTAGGTTGAACTAATCCTCTCAGGGCTAAATACCCTTCCCAAAAATATATGTCCTCATATTATTAAAATGGTTCTTAAAAGAGACATAACTAGATGCCTGAAACTTAAATTGTAAATTGAGTCAGAGCTCCTTAATTCTTGTATTTTTTCATAAATCTTGTTTCATTATTTATATTGAGATTATATGACATATTTAATTATAGTTATAAGAATTTCAGGGCTAAAATATGATATCTTGTCTTGCTAGTTGATCAAGTCAAAATTCATATAATGATAAGAGTTCATGAAAGTAGGTAAATATCAAACTAAAAAGTCTTGAAGTCTTATTTCATGCAAACAATTAATTATTGAAAGCATGGATTCATAAATTTGGGTCTTCAAACCATAGAATGAAACCAGTTGTATTTTTTTCTAAACCAAGAGTCTTTGGGCATGAGGATGAAAGGAATACTCATTGAATACCACCATACCCATTTCGGGATGAATTCCTAGAAGAATTTCTTAAAGAAGGTGAAGGTGTGGAACTCTAGGATTGAGAATTGTACATGCTTTTCTTCTTTCCTCTGTTAACTGATATCTTTTTAAGTATAAAGAATAAACTAACCTAGGCTCTACCTAGGCTCTTGGGTATTTATACCAAAGAAGAATAAGCTAAAAATGACGTGGTATCTGTCATTAAATAATGATAAAAGTCCATAATAACCCTAACAAAAATAGGCTAAAGACTTTTAAGACTTCTATGGTTTGTTTTATGGACCATCATCATGTTTTTCGGACCGTAAAATGACACGTAGAACCAGCCGCATGCTTGGAACACTGGGAAGGTTCCACTATTACTTTTTCTATTTTTCATCTGGGATGAAGGACCGTCAAACCACCTCCATAGTTATTCATCTTAGATAACAGACCATCAAACCAATTTGACGATCCGTCAAAATAGAACAGGTTGACAATGCTTCACTAAAATAGTCATAACATCCTCTCCAGGACTCGAAATATCGAGAGGTTTGTTATGTTGGAAACTAGATTCAAATGAATTTATATGTATAGGTCATCTTTCAAATAAATCTTTATAAATTAAAATATATGGTCATTTAAATTTTACCCAAGCATAAAGTAACATAAAAACTAGGCATATAGGAAGAGCCTTGGCTCAACTTTGTGTTATGAGTTGTTTATGACCTTGAATCATCTCAAAAACTCATACAACACTTTGTTTGGGGTATTATAACCAAGGAAAAAGTTAAGGTTTTCACATGAGACAAGCTGGGGGTTCTACGGTTTGATTCCACAGTTTGTGGAATTGCTCCACTGACCATGAACCCACCCATGGAAAGTGGTAGTTTTATGGATTTTTGTGAAATTATTTTTACACCTTTTTAGACTTAGGAATATTTTAGGGTGGTTTTTGAGGTATTACAATGTCTCTCCCTTAAGATCATTCATCCTTGAATGATGATAAAAGTGATGCTTTAAGTTGAACTGGCTTGGTTGGGTATGGATTTTCGTAAAAAATGAGAACTACAATGAAACTAAGCATGATCTTGAGTTATAATGCGAAACTAAACATGGTTTGACTTAACCTGACATGAAAAAATAGACCGAGAGTATGGCAACTGACTCATAGCATGAAATTTAAGGAAAAGATAGAATTGATCACCTTATGCTTGTGTAGAGCTAGAAGAAAAAAGATGGGGATATTTCTACATCGTATCAGCCTCTTCCTCCCATGTAGCACCTTCAACTTCTTGGTAGCTCTATCAAATATTAATTATAGCCACCTTCTTGTTCCGAATCTTCCTTTCTAAAATATAAACTTGGACTTCTTCATACGTGAACTTATCTTTAATGGCTGTGCCCTCAACAAGAAAAACCAAAAAAGGAACACCTAAGAATTTCCTTAGAAGAGACACATGGAACATCGTATAGATTGCTGCAAACTCAGACGATAGGTCCAACTCATAGGCCACATGACCTACCCTTCTTATAATCTAGTATGGGCCAACAAAATAGAAACTGAGCTTCCCTTTCTTTCCAAATCTCATCACACCTTTCATGGATGACATTTTTAATAAAACCCAATCACCTATTTCAAACTCCAATTCTCTCCTCCTACTATAAGCATATGACTTTTTCCTGCTCTGGGCTATTTTCAACCTATTCTGAATTAGTTGAAATATTTTAGTAGCTTGAAATATCGATTATGGAATAATCAAAAGTACATCATAAAAATCTATACCTCCTCTCTTATAAGGCCTCAAAAGGAGCCATCTGGATACTGGAGTGATACCTATTATTATACCAAAATTCGACCAAAGGAAGGTGTTCATCCCAACTACCCTTGAAATCAAGTGGAAAGATCTTAGCATATCCTCTCAAGTCTTGATAGTCAGCTCAGCTTGACCATCTGTTTATGGATATAAAATAGTGCTGAGATGAACACGTGAACCCAAACCTTTTTAGGAAAACTTATAAAAATGTGAGGTAAACTGACTACCCCTATATGAAATAATGGTCAAGGGTACACCATGTATGCAGACAATCTCCTAAAGGTATAATCTACCATACTCCTCTACTGTCATCTTAGTGTGAAAAGGAAGAAAATGAGTTGTCTTGGTTAATCTATCCATAATTACCCAAATGGAATATTTTTGCTTCTTAGTACTTTGGCAACCTAGTAACAAAATCCATGTTACGTTCCACTTATAGGAATCTAATATATCTGCATCTCATCTGCCATCTTCTGATGTTTAGTCTTTACTTGATAGAAATTCCGACACTTAGTCACATACTTGGCTATGTTCCCTTTCATTCCTTTACACTAGAAAACTTCCTTTAAATCCTTGCACATCTTAGTAGAACTAGGATGAATGGAATATCTGGAACTATGATATTCTTACAATATCCTTTCCCTTAAGTCATCTACATTTGGAAAACATAATTGAGCTTCATATATTAACACTCCATCTGTCACGACCCGATTTCTCGGATCATGATGCCACCTACTATACCACCCGTAGGAGAACCAAACCCTGTAGTCCGTAGCCGAAGCAGAGGACTACTGCAATTCATGCGGAATAATATGAAAAGAAAAGGTAAAGAAGTAAGGAATTAACGGAATACACCCAAG
>JBDJHY010153731.1:0-12803 GCA_039654485.1 Withania somnifera
TTCGGCTACGGACTACAGGGTTTGGTTCTCCTACTGGGTGGATAGTAGGTGCCATCATGACTTCGAGAAGTTGGGTCGTGACAATATTGTAACTAAAAACTAAACATAGCTGAACATGAGTTGGAGATTATCTTAACCAACATAAACCATGTGAGCCTCATGGAGTTTAGTTTATTTCTTCCAAACTAAAAAGAGGGTGTCTACTACTTTTCAAGGTAAGGGACCTAATAACTATGGATCTACTAAATTGAGCCTACTATGGCTAAAATCCTATGATGACAATGTCATTTTGGGCAATCTAGTATCAAACCCAAATCTGCTCGGTACCAAATACTACTCCCAAGTCTAAGATATTAAAGCTCATATTATATTGGATTAGACTAGTAAAATAATTCCTTATTTAAGATTGTGCTAGTCATAGTGAAATAATATGAAGCAGTGATTAATTTGATCCTGAATATTGAATATGCTTAATTTAAGCATGAAAACTGGTATTTATATATTTATTATGGAAAGATCAAAACATTCTAAGAGACATTCATAGCCTGAAACTGATCCTTTTATACATAATTTTAGCAAATACTGAATAAGACATGTAAAGTATGCTTAAAATCGAAAATAGACTGAATATTATCATGTAGCTATGAGGGAATGCACTTGAACCCAAGGTTGTCTTTGAGAGAATTTGTTGAGATTTGGTAGTTTAGATTGACGTTATGAGAGGAAAACTAATTCTTTATATGATACACTCCTTTAAAATACCTAAAATCGACTTATAATGGGGCAAAAATGCTTGGGAAAAGACCAAAATAACCATTGGAAAGCGTAGAAAAAGGTTGCTGAAATTTTACAGCAGTTTTCGTACAACCTACCATACTGTTCTTATGGATGTAATACGGCTCGTTCAAGGGATCGTATGGCTTTGACAGCCTGACAGGGTTTTACTAATTTAGGCATAACTTTTTACTCCAAACTCAAAATGATAAATGGTTTTTAATGCGTTGGAAACTAGATTCAAAGAGATTTAATTTGATAGGTTATGGTACATACAACTCATTATATTTTGGGAAATATGATCATTTAAATTTGATCCTTGTCGAATTTTAAATGAAAAACTAGTCCGGTAGAAAGGTTATCAATTTTACTTTGTTCTAAGGGCTACTTAGGGCCTTAAATTATACCCAAGGAAATTAAAATACTCAATAATATATTTAAACACCTAGGTACAATATAAAGAAAATAAATTGTTGAAGCTTTTCTATAAATTAGTCTACACGGTCGGCCTTACAAACCATGGGATACTGGTACAGTCCGTACATGATCCTGTACGCAAGTAGATAGAAAGGAAAATGGATGCTCCCTTCCATGACACATTATACAAACCGTAGGGCACTGGAATGACTCGTACGATTATCTATATGATTTGAGATGGAAAAAGGACAAAATCCCAATTTTTCAAATTCACTTCCCATGGACCTATGAACGACTTGTACGTGTTCCCAGAGCCATATTGTTGATCGTAGGCTCCTAGGACCTCAGTTTGAAAAAACTTTTCTCAACTTCTTTTTCTAAGGAATTTATGTTCGAACTGGTTTTTGAGCATGGAACATGTAATGGGCCTTACAATATCTCACCCTTGGGATCATTCATCCTCGAATGAAGGTTGAAACTGGGAAAACTAAAAATGAACTTATAAAGTTGAGTACTAATATAACTTAAATTAAACACTGATATGAATATGAACTGCGCACTATAATAGCAAATTAAATATTGATCTAAGAATTAAATGAGTGCATATATCGCTTAAAATGAAGTTGAGCTAACCGCTCTCATGATTTCTATCAGAACTGACACATGATGCAGTTGAATATACTAGGTACAATCGTAAACATAGATGTCATATTATAGAAGCCTAATATACACATGAATTATGAGAGAATGAACCAAAGAATATGGAGTTTCTACCTCAAAACAAACTTGAACTAGGAGGAAACAAATGAGGGTACATGACCACCATATTTGTTTATGAAGGATATAGCTGGGCCAAAAATATAGAATCCATTACTTATGGGGCTAATTTCTGAAATAAAGTATCTATCATGGTTGGGATTAACTTAATTTGGGAGACATTTTTAGCTAAGGTACATATCATTCGAATACATATATCGAATTACATGGAACATTCATAAATGTGAATTCTATAGGAGTAAGACTAGAAGAAAGGATAGGAATCATTGGGTTCATCTGTCTGATTGTTGGAATGACTTACTATGCTATATGAACTAATTCATACTAAGAGCTTAGAGCTTAACTGAAGCATTCATAACACAAAGTCACATGTATAACTAGGAGGTAATAGATAATAGGACGAAATTGTTGAGGGTCACTGCAAGACGAGTATCTATTTCCTTCATATCAGGAGTACTAATAACATTTGGGAAGAAGAATTCAAGAGCATGATCTTAGTGAGACATCATACTGAAATATTCTAACATGGTTTTACCATTTCAGACTACTAATATAGATTCGTGGAATAGGCATAAAAAAAATTTATGCATAAGGCACCCTCGACTGAAACTATATAGCATGAAACAAAAAAGGGCTACTATGAATCAAGTAATACAACTGCTAGCTCTCAAGATTAATAATACTTTTGAAACAGACGACAAATTCATCTTCTTATAGGGGCACAATACTCAAGATTTCTAAAGGCTAAATCTAGTTGCATGATCTCACTTTGTTCAAGCCTAACCCAGAGGTACAACATACTAGTCTCAACTGAGTAGGGAGGGGGGGGGGGACTACAGTCAATATGTATTAGGAGCTATCACTCTCAAATATACATTCCTTCTCACCACCTACCATAGTCAACCTTAAGTTTTAAACAAGATTCACTAATTCCAACTAGGCCTCATCTATAAGTATATCAACAAACACATTAAGACCTACCATTGACACCACTATTATAACTTAAGGAGGGCACTGAAGGTTTAAAACATGAGGAACTAATGCAAAAGAGAATAATGCACATAACTTTGACATATAATTGGGGCCTAAGGAACGAATTATCATAAGCACAAGCTTGTCCAAGAGATATGATCTGAGGGCATAAATAGCATAACATGGTATCACTAGTCACTGAGGACATCTCATGAGTTCATTAAACTGAACATTCTATGAAATCATGCGTGCTCGAATCATGATCTATATAACATAAGGATGGGATTCATATTTTAGGGATAAGATTAAACTGCTGAATTGAAATTGTTACTCTTTATTCTGAAAATTGAGCATACACGTGAATATGTATGAAGTGCATGAGCATGGGTCATGGGAAATATTCCAATGTGTACATGAGTAGGATATCATAATAATTGAAATCTAAGTCATGCATGAGAGTAAGAATGGGTAGCTATCTCATTATAACTTCTTTTTAGAACTCATCATCATCTAATTCTTAAGACGTGACTTATTTCTTCATTCTATTATCTCCCTCTTAGATACAGGCTAGTATTCTAAGTCTATGGACCTATTTTATATCCCAAACTAGTTTAATCTCATGTTACTATAGATCGTTGAGGTATCACTAACCACAAGACTATTAAACTCTCTAATTTCGAGGGTACTTATATTAACTCTATCTTACCTCTAAGGTCATTATTATGCAACTTATTAACTAATTATCACGCATAACACTTCCTCTAACCCTTAACAATCTAGGCTTCTCCTCTTAGTCTACTAAGATCATGCCTCTAAATTCATATCTACCCAAGTTAGCAAAACTAACAACTAGGCTAAATTGATCCAATATTGACTACTTATAACTTCTTTAATTCAACTCTTATGAACACCATATAAGTACATAATATCACTCTTCACACTAGGGAACCCAATAATACTAATTTTGTCACGCGTAACACTTTTAACTCACAATCTCATATAATAATATACTACCTCATACAATTTTTTATGGCTACATAACTCTAGCTACTTAGTCAATCACTATTCAAATTCTATTTGTTGCTATCCTTTGAACATTGAACTTCTATTGGGGTCATTTTACTACTACGACTCATAATATTGCAAATCATACTATCTTATGGTTGACCATGCTACTCAAACATTCTAGAACATACTCCCTCCTTACTAGTATCACCTAAAAAAGAGTTCCAAAGAAGGATCTGAGCATGCATCTTACTCTGGTTTAGTAGCATGTATAAGTATATAAATGAAATCACTTTCCAGTTGATACTCTGTCAAAATCAGGTTTCCTTTTAAAATGTTTAGTGCATGCTCGCTACATAGAACCAATCAACAGGCTAAATTGTTCTAAGACTGCTAGCTGAAATTCATAGGATGGCTGTCAAGCTCTAGTCACAAGGTATATCCTTTCCTAGCCCAACTATGGTGTCGAGCCACCAATAATCATACCAATAATGTCACACCTACCCAGAGGGCACCCATTAAATGCCAAGTACACACCAATAGAGGGGAACATACAAAGTTATCATAGCTCAGTTCAAACAACTCACTCTCAGGCTCGCACCGGGCTAGGGCATGATATCTACATACGGGATTGTTAACTATATAATGTCATCACATAGGGATGCTAACTAACCAGCAAAGCGGCACCCGGTTACCTATGGCCCCGAAGAGGCTATACCTGCCCTAATCACTCACAATATCTCATGTAAAATGCAGAATAATCAACCTACCTATATTGGTTCTAAATCCACCAACATAAATCAGGGGATAGCTACTAAGATCTAATCACTAGTATACTCTCCTCCACAATCTCACTATATTCTAGAGTCAGTGTATAAACAATATGCACCAAAGGTGTTTCTCTTCCCCCAACCATAAGATGTTGCAAAGTTGGCGTTAAACACGTGAGTAGGGTGATATAGTCCCAGGGTAAGAAGTTAAGCTGCAAGCCAACTAAGTAGGACATGGGCTGAAGAATAAGCATATTGGGGCCCGACTAGTAATCCTAGCCCCGAGCTGGTCCATTACCATGTATATACTATATTAATACCCAGTCTGAAGAAAGTAGACCTTAGCCTACCTGGCTCTAGTAAAAACCTCAAAAGTCGCGATGGAACAAATGGAGAATCATAAACGATCTCGGTACCGTATGAATCTAACAAAAATATAATCTACGAGTCACGAGGAGTAAAGCAAGACCTAAATGGCTATATAATAGCAAAGTCGAAATCCAAACTAAATATGGTTCCAAAAACCCTAATAGCTCGGGAAACTAACATATTTATACCAACACGTAGAGCTCAACTCATACATCATATGGTATAAAATAGGACTCAAACTAACATTAAAAATTAAAAATATAAGCCCTGGAAATCTATATAACCTAGAAAACATTATTACAACAGCAAAAATGAAGAATTACCCAATTGAAATTATTGTAGAACTACCGGGATATGATTTTACCGAATAAAACTTCAAATTAAACCTCCAAAGCACATACTCAAGCTCAGTTTTCAAGGAAAATTTTAGGAGAAAAGGATGAAATTTGGTCAAAAAGGAGAAGAAAGAGATATATATAGGCTTGCCAGGTGACCTTCGCGATCGCATCCCATCACCGGGCGATCGCGACCCCTCTAGCCTACACAATCGCATTGCAGCACTATGCGATCACTATGCACCACCACACGATCGCGATGCATAATGGGCTTGGTCTATGTGATCGAGTCTAAATCCACGATATCGTGATGCTTTGTCCCCCATCCATTGACCTGAATAATTGAGGCTCGAAAATATAAACAAAGTTCGACTTCGACAATCAATATATGGAATCTGTATGTAATCTATATTTCGAACTTCAAAGAATAAACAAAAGAAAGATTCGGGATTATATAAGCAGAGTAAGTCCCGAAGCACTAATATTTAAAGAAATTTAACCCATAAAACCGCTAACGAGTCAACCTACCAATCCTAGCAAGTCACAAATGACTTGGGGCAGTCACGAGAATGCAACACATAAAAACTACATAAATTACGAAAATGACCCCGAGGGCATTACAAGGATTTTAGTTCAATAAAAATTTTCTCAGCTTCTTTTTCTAGGAAATTTAAGTTTGAACTAGTCTTTGAGCATGAAACATATAGGGGGTCCTACAGGTGGTGACATGGACGTATATGGACCCATTATCCATATGTCAAAAGAAAAATGGAGAGTCATACAATTATTTTTGGTTGTACCTCTACTATTATAATTTTTTTCACACTTGCAGTTTGTTTTGTACTCGTAATTTTCTTCTTACGGCAACTTTTTGTCATATTATTTAATTTCTAATTTTGTTGAGTAGATTGCTTCTTAAAACAACTTTTTTTCATATTATTTAACTAGTGAATAAGTAATATATATATATATATATATATGCCATGTTTTCCACTAGGTGACATACTTAATGTTCAATTAGTATTATATGTATTCCATGTGACCACTAGGTGGCATACTTGACCTAATGCCACCATTTACTAATTTAGTAGTCATGTTTCATAGCCTATAAATGGCTCCCCCTTTTATAATTATGGAAAGACTTACCAAAAAAGAAAAGAGTAAAATGTGAAGAAATATTATTATTAGTTTGTCTCTCTTTATCTTGTAATTTATTTTAGTCTTATTTTATTAACATGTTATCGGCATGAGACTCTACTATTTTGATCAAATACCTCAATATGTATAAAACGTAAGAATTTTATTTTCCTAAATTAATCTCTACTCTGTCTAAACTTGAGTTTGTTACCCTGAATATATGGGCAAAGGCTACTCATCATGGACACTAGATGGAGATTCATCTAGATGCAATGGGTCTAGCAGATACCATCAAAGATGACACTATTTAAGATGATAGCTAAGACAGTGTCAAAGAAATAATATTTTTTCGCCACCACCTTGACGAAGGCTTGAAATTGTAATATTTTACTATTAAAAATCCTCTTATACTGCGGAACAATTTAAAAGATAGATATGACCACATGAAGTTGTCATTCTTCCACATGTGCGTTATGATTGGCTGAATTTGAGATTACAAGATTTTAAAATTATAACTGGGTATAATTCTTTCATATTTAAAATTATTTCCCAGTAAAAGTCATGCGGCGAAAATGTCATTGGTCATGATATGCTTGAAAAATATTCTTTACTTTTTCTACCTCGAGTATGCTCCTACAGTAGCAATATTAAGAAATGAGCTTAAAAAATATCCTGAACTAATCTCATATCTTTTTGTTGCTGAAAAGCATAAATATCTATTGATAAAAAATCATAAAAATCGACCTACTGGTTCTATACATTTTCCTGAGTGAATGAGGTAAATTTTCATCAGCACAAAGAGGTGGTGGCCCTTGTTGGAGTTATTGTTGCAGTTGAAAAAAAATTATAATCATGGTGGTTTTCTTGCACAAAATAATTAGCTTCAACATTAGTAGTGTAAAAAAAAGATAAAAAGCATGAAAGCGCAGAGAGAGAATTCAGAAAATATATGTCACGGGTTTGGAAGGAAAATGACACTTGTCACATACCTGCAGTGCGTCAAAGCGTTTGGTTGAACTCTATCAAGCATCTCTATAAAAAGTGTATAATGTAGAAGCTAACTTTATCTCCAAAGATATTGATGAGACCATGAATCTGGATGTAACTAACTTTTTTAAGTTACCTGAAGAAAAAATGATTTTTGATGAGCCTGTAATAATCTAAATAATTTTTTTATCTGTTTGTTTGTGCTATCCAGTATATTTTATTTTTCTAACCCTGTAAATAAATAAAATTTGTATAATATTTTATTTAATAGTGACACTATAATAGTTACCTTGTTTATATATTGTTTCATCTTGAAAGAAATATGGATGTACCTCAAATTTTATCTGAACTAATAATTACTCATGAAAATATTTATGTAATTGATAGTGCAACAATGCACACCATTTTTAAAGATAAAAAATACTTTTCTTATTTGCTTAGAAATAAAAAAAAATATTATTAAAATTTTTGGTAATTCGAAATTGATTGAAGGCTTCAGAAGAGCTACTATATTTCTGCCTAAGAGGACGAGACTTGTTATAGTAGATGTGTTGTTCTCTTCTATATCCTATGAAACTTGTTAAGTTGTGAGAATATTTGTCAAAATTGGTATCATGTTGAGACACTAAATGAAATGAATGTTGAATATCTTGTATTAGCAAAAGTGTCTTAGACCAAAAATGTATTTTAGAAAAATTGCTAACTTTTTCATCTGATCGGTATTATGCAGAAACTAGTATAATTAAAGTACATTCTATTGTAAACCAAAAGTTTACTGATTTAAATACTTTTATTCCTTGACATGAATGAATAGGTCATCATGGATCAATAAAGATGCGACGAATTATTAAAAATTCAAATGGACATTCATTAAAAAAATTAAAGTTTCTTACAAGTAATGAATTTCCATGTACTGCTTGCTATCAAGGCAAACTAATTGCTAGGCCATCACCAATGAAGGTTGTCATCAAATCCCTGAATTTTTTAAAACGTATACAGGAAGATATATGTGGACTTATTCATCCACATAGTGGAATGATTTCATGGTCCTAATAGGTGCATTTTCAAAATGGTCTAATGTATTCCTCCTATTTTCTCACAACCTGACATTTGTGAAGTTGTTGTTATAAATAATATGACTGAGGACGCAATTCACGGATTATCCTATTAAGATCATTCGCTTCGGTAATACTAGAAATTTACATCTCGATCTTTTGATAATTATTTCTCATCAGTGAACATCCTATAACTTATGTTCATACTCAAAATGGTCTTGCAGAGTCATTCATTAAGCTTCGTCAATTAATAGAAAGATCATTGCTCATGAGAACCAACCTATGACCGAAAAAAAGAGTTAGTCGAAATTGTGTACTAATATTTGGGGTCATGCTATATTAAATACTGTACCACTTATTCATCTTATACCAACTCATTATGATAAATACTCTTCATCACAATTTATTTTTTATCATAAACCAAACATTGCTCATCTACAAATTATTGATTGTGCAGTATACGTGCCAGTAGAACTTACCATAATGTACTAAAATGCCCCCAAAAAAAATTAGAAATATATGTTAGGTTTGACTCACCCTCCATAATTCACTATCTTAAATCATTGACATGAGATTTATCCACTGCTCGATTTACAGATTTTTGGTAAAATAATTTTTTCGCAATTAGGGAAAGAAAAACAGAAACCCTCAAGAAAAACTGCATGAAAAGTTTCATCACTTTGATCCATATACTCCTTTATGTGAGCTTGAGGTCCAGGGGATCATCCACTAACAGTGAATAGCAGGTCAAATACCAAATGTATATACTGATTTGAAACGAATAACTAAGTAACATATCCCTGTAGTGAATTTGCTTGTTTGAACGTATAACTCAAATGGACCATCTTTTTGTGTCATAACTTCTGAATCTCAAATACGCCTGAAGCGTGGTAGATCATTTTATTCGAAGGATAAAAATTCTAGAAAGAAAAGTACGAGAAACAATAAAGGAACATTATAAAAGAATCACATGAAGAGGTTAAAGATTTAATTAACCCTGATATTCCTAAAGAGATTAGTGAGCCCGATGACTCCAGTAAATGAAAAACTTCTAATAAGTTTTACCAGTAATGGAATAAATTTAGATAGATAAAAAATTATGGTGGATAATATTTTTGCAAATAATATTGCACTTAATTTTATGCAAGACAGTAAGGATCTTGAACCTCAATTTGTCGATGAAGATGTGATTGTGCAAAATAAAAAGAGGCAATTTAATCAAAATTAGACTCACTTGTTAAACGTGAGATTTTTTAATCTGTAGTCCAAATCTCTGATGGTGTAAAATCAATCAAATATATATGGGTTTTAGTGTAAAAGCAAAATGAGAGAAATAAAATTGTAAGATACAAAGCAGGCCTTGTTACACAATGATTATTCCCAAAATTCTGCATCGACTATAAAGAAACATATTCAACTATTTGGATGCAATAACTTTTTAATATCTCATCGATTTAGCTGTATATGAAAATCTTGAAATACATATATATTAGAAGTGGTTATAAATTATTTTATGGTTCACTTGATAATGAAATTTACATGAAAATTTGAGAAAGAGTTAAATTTCCTGAAGCATGTAGTTCAAAATCTCGAGATATATTGTTAAAAAGATTATAAAGATCATTATACGATCTAAAATAATTAGGGTGAATATGGTATAATCACCCCAGTAAATACTTGATAATAAAAGTTATATAAATGATGTCATTTGCTCATGTATTTTTATTAAGAAAAAGACATAAGATATTGTTACACTCGCCATCTAAGTTAATGACATAAATCTCATTAAAACTCCAAAAGAGGTTCAAAAGACGATTAAGTATCTAAAAAAATTCGAGATGAAAGATCTTGGAAAGATAAAGTTTTGCCTTGGTAAGTAGATAAAATATTTAGCATATCGGGTCTCCATCCATCAATCTACAAGAAGATGAACAGATTCTTGGCCTGAAATACCATATCGCAGTGCAAGTGATGCACTTATGTATCTTGCTAATGCAACAAGACCTGATATAGCATTTTATATTAATTTTCTAGCAAGATATAATTCTTCCCCAACTCTGAGGTATTAAAACAGTGTCAAGCATATTCTGCGATATTTAAAGGGGACTATTGACATGGGTTTATTACACTAAAAAAATTGTGCAGATCTTGTTAGTCATGCATATGCAGGTTATTTGTCGGACCCGCATAAAGCTTAATTTCAAACAAGCTATCTGTTTACGTATGGAGGAACTACTATATCACGACGATCTACAAAGCAGTCCGTTGTTGCTACTTCTTCAAATCATGCTGAGGTAATAGCTATTAACCAAGTAAGGAATGTGTATGGTTGAGGTCGATAGTACATTTCATCAAAGAAAAGTGTGGCTTTAAGTTCTTTGATATCAAGGTACCCACGGTCTTGTTTGAAGACAATTTTGCATGCATAGCCTAGTTGAAAGGAGGCTTTGTAAAAGGAGACAAAACAAAACATATTTCACCAAAATTATTCTTCGCACATGATCTCTAGAAGAACGGTGATATTGATATACAACAAAGCCGTCCCAGTGATAATTCAGTAAACTTATTCATTAAATCTTTACCAACTTCAACTATTGAGAAAATGGTACACAAGATAATGTGAAAGCTCAACCGCTTGAATTGTGGTCTTCATCAGGGGGAGTAAGAATATTTGGTGTACTTTTTTTTCTTAACCGCGATTTTATCCCACAATCTTTTCCTGATTATGTTTTTAATGAGGTAACACGCAATATGTATTACAAATAATTTTCCTACATGGCATTCAAGAAAAAATATCGTAAAATATATGTATGTCATCTATGCCACTAAGTGGCATACTTAATATTCAAGTAGTATGTACATATGCCATGTTGCCATTAGGTGGCTTACTTGACCTATTGTCACCATAGTTATGTTTCATAGCCGATAAATGGCTCCCCCATTTCGTAAATATGGTAAGACTCACCAAAAAGGAAAAAAAGGACAAAGTGAAAGAAATATTATTATTAGTTTGTCTCCCTTTATCTTATAATTTATTTTAGTCTTATTTTATAATATATCTTATATATTTTTTAATAAAGTTTTTTACACAAAAAAACCTAGTAATAATTACTGTTGAAATCTAAATAAATCAATACTTCTCCAAAACTATGAAGCTTCGAAATCGAATATAATATCCATAAAATTATCTTAACTTCAATATTACTGTTTTTTTTCTTTTCTTCCTTTCAAATTTTTTGCTAGGAAGAAATTTATAAAATTAAAATTTAAAAAAATCTTACATATACATGAAAATATTTTGTGATGTTAAAATTTGTGAGAATAATAATATAGAAAAAGTAATAGCTCCCTCTCATAAAATTATAACTTGATAAAATTCTTAAACAAATTGTGTATAATTCTTGTCAAGTCCTATGATTATTTAAAAATATTTACAGAGTTACGTTTCATCGATATAGTAAAATGTCTATAAAAATAATAAAATAAATTATATATTTTTATGCCACCATACATATATAAAATCAGTGATACTACATTAAAAAAATTAGAAGTACATATGCCTACAAAAACAAGAAGAACTAAAAATCGATAATAATAATTATGAGATATATATGAAGAAAATTGATATTGGAGAAAAAAAGGGGATCAATCTAAGTAACACATATATTATATAACTGATGTTATCAAAGACAAATTAATAATTGAATTAAAATTTTAATATACCAATAAGTAACTTTATTTTATAATTTCAGGAGCTAATTTTTAAGTTACCAACGTTTATTTTTTTCCAAATTAGTAAACTTCAAAAAATAATAAGAGTGAGTTTTGTTATAAGCAAATTTGTATAGTCATGTGGCTAAAAATAAGATTTATTGACTAAGCCTTAGGTTTAGCCACATGACAACCAACTAAGCCACCATAGTTGGTGACTAATGTCTTGTAATGACATGGGTTAACCAACATGGTGACTATAAATATATATGAAGTGGTTGAATTTTTTAGCCTAATTTCCCATTTTAGAAAATTCCTATTTTAGAAAGTTTCTACTTTTAGCAATTTCTATTTTTAGCATTGAGAATCTTTTATATTATTCAACGCGTTATCAGTACGAGGCTCTACCAGTTCGAGCAAATATTATAAAAGGTATAAAAGAAGGTAATATTTTTATTTATTATAATGTCTAATATCAATAAACTTGAATTTGT
>JBDJHY010153741.1:0-12803 GCA_039654485.1 Withania somnifera
ATCTTAGAAGACACCAGCACTAATGCCGTCTAAATTCTCTACTCATTGGAACAATGCTTAGACGTATGGAATTTCTTGTACTAGGCCTCACAAGGAATAGTCTGAATCAGATCATTAATCCTAGGAACACAAATACGACTGTCCATCCATAGTATACCATCTGAATCTAGAGATGCACCACTGAGATCACCACTCGAAACCATCTCTCGATCCCAGCAAACCACTAACAACTTGAGGCCGTTATAAGAATACTCTAAATATAAGAAATCCATGAAAATATGAAAACTATTTTGAGGGTCGTTATAGACAAACCATAGATGCACAATCTAGAACAAAAATTAAGTTATATTATAATAGTGCCAATATAATAAAAATAATATTAATCCTAAATTATTAAACTTTTCCACTAGATGACTAATCTATTGGATTTAGCTTCTATCTCAATACAGAAGAAGATTCCAACATATTAGTCATCTGTTGCAACAGATATTACATCCGTTGCAATAGATAGGAGTTTGTTGCAACAAATGAATAATCTGTTAGAATCCACTTCTGCTTCTATATCGAGGCATAAGATGAGTCCAATAGATTATTCATCTGTTACAACATATTAATTATCTTTTGGATTTATCTTCTGCTTCTGGACAGAGGCAGAAGTTAAATCCAACAGATTAGTCATCTGTTATAACAAATGGATAATCAATTACAAAAAATGAGTAATTCATTAGATTCAACTTCTACTTCTGGATTGAGGTAGAATCAGAATCCAACAGATTGGTCATCTGTTGCAACAAATTATCCATTTGCTGTAATAGATTCCTGAATTGTTGTAACAGATTATTAATCTGTTGGATTTTGCAGATAATAATTAAATAAAATTGACTAATATAAAAGAATACCGACTTACAGAATCATCCGGGTTAAAAATATGAACAACATTGACTTTCTTGTTAGTTTTTGTAGTCAACCATCTAATCTTGGATGAGAAACCTCATTTGAGTAGTCTTGACTTTTTGACAGAGGTGAGGAATGAGTTCAAACTCCCAAGATAAAAAATTATTTAAAAAATAAATCAAAATAATTATTCTATAAAGTAAACTGAAACACTAAGAAATAAATCAAAAGTCTACCATGAAAGGCCAAGGAAAGCCATATAAGTTGATTGTCTTAGGCATCAACTCTTGCAACAAATATTTGATAGTCAACATGTAACTATCATAATACCATAGGTATTTGTTGAATTCATTAACACTTCGTGAATGTTTTATCAAGCCAAATGATATGACTTGATTAGTGTATTTAGCCATAAGGCTGGCATGAACAAACTAAACTAAGCATAATAACTCCTTGTGATTCTTAGAGACCTTTTTGGACTCCAAATCCTTAAGAAAACAATTACTTTTGTAGTTGTTTCTAATAATGGTGACCAACTCATCATCATCAGCTTGCTTGTCTTACTTTTCTTTATTTTACTGGCTGCCGGAAATTTCTATGCTCTTCAGGGTGCTTTATTGGGTGTCATAGTTGGAAGAGGATAAGAAGGAAAATGGCATCTTAGTCCAATACTTATGGAAAATTCTTTCATGCCAAAATAAATCGGTATGCCACGGTAGTTAATCCAAATCTCATCCTTCTTTTCTCTTTCTTTTCCTCCTTCTTCCTCATCTGTAGACATTATTCCCCGCTTGAGAAGACTATAGACCATGGTTATTTGAAACCTTACACTATTATCTTCAGGGAGGTCAAGATAGATCCCAAAACAACTGGCTCTAAAGAAGTTCTCCAGTTTTTTCTCTTCCAATTTTAGATATTTTGATCTATTTGATTTTTTAACTAAATACATATCATTTTCTTCACTTCCACTGTCACCATATACTTCCTCCTTTCCTTTATCTTAATACTCCGCTAGTTTTTCCCTCCTTCATCTTCTTCCTCTATTGTTTTTTCTTTTCTCCATATTCTTCCACAATACTTTCCCCTATTCATGATCTTCTCCTACAAGATCTTTTTCCTTTATTTCCTATTCTCCTTCCTTCTCCTCTATTTCATTCCCATCTTTTTTTATTTTCAACCCCTTCATCATTTTCCTCTCTTTAACTTGTATTTAAAGAACTTTTATTTCTTTATAATCTTTCAACTACTTACTCATGCTTTTCACTTTACACTAATAATTTACCTTGATTTATATTTGGATCTATCTGAGAAAGGGATTGTTCTTCACCAACAAGCTATTGTAATCTTGAGGTTGATTCTTGTCTCTGTATTTTACTCTTTCTTTGTGATGTTGAATGATGCCCTTTTTCTTTTACTGGAGATATTTTATCTACAAACAAAAGATTAACAGAAAAAGGTTATAATTGATTTATGTATCATTTCAAGTGATTAAATAAATACAATAATGTAATATACTATTCCAGCAGATGAGTTATCTATTGTAACAAATTAATCATCTGTTGGGAGAAATAAAATAGTTTCACCACTATTTTGATTATTCCTAATAGATGATTAATCTGTTGCAACAAGTTATCAATATGTTGCAACAAATTTTTAATATTTTGCAATAGATGAGATAACTATTAGGAATAAAATACATTTATTAGACTCTTTTATTTTTTTCAACAGAACTAATCTCCTATATCACAGAGTACAATAACAACACTAGAAGGGAATTAATTTCTTCACTACATTAGTGAAATCATTTAACAACATCAAGATAAAATAATAAGTGTTCGCTAAAAAATGTTATGCTAAATCTCAACTTCTATTTCACAACATTGTTGAAGAACAAGAAGAAGATAAATTATACTCTCACTAAACTACACTTTACAGACATACCACCATATTGATTCTTAACAAATATCATATATTAAATTTTTTTCTTAAATAATAAATTAACCAAAAATAATAAATCATTAACACTAAACTTCAAGAAAAGATCCTAAATTTTCATTATAACCAAACACATTATTTTAAAATTTTTTCTTGTTAAACTCATTCACTACATTTAACAACAATATAAAATATAATAACAAGAACAAGATATGCTACAAATAATGTCCAACAAATCAATAATCTGTTACAACATATTACTAAAAAATCTATAAAATTTCACTACTTTAACAATAATGTTCAAGAATAAGAACAACAATGTTTGTACTTTCACTGAATAAAATACACCAAAATACAACAACCATATCAAGTGCTAAGAGAATAAATATCACAAATTAGAGTTTTTTCATTTTTTCCAAGCAACAAAGTCATTAACCCTAACTTTGAACGAACAAAATTAGTTTTAACCATAATAGAAAATTCTAACTTTATAAAAAAAATAAAAGATAAAAATTTACCTTATAAGAGAGAAAAAAAAATAGAGTGACAAGGAACAGAGGTTATTGTAAGGGAGTACTTTTTTTAATAGTTTGTTGGGAGAAAGTCAATTTTGAGAGAGAAAGTACCAAGACAATGTGAACGGTTTTGGGTTGGGAAAGTTGTTTTATTTTGAAAGTTTAGAGTTGGGGATTTTTTGTATTTTAAAAAAGATTAATAGTTTTGAAACTATTAATTGAGTTCCTAAGTAAGTTAATAAACTTTTCAGGACAAGTTTGACCAACTAAGGTCAAACCTGTCACCACTTTTAGGTTTGAAACTTAAATGACCCCTTTGGCCCAATTTTCTCAAAAGAGTGTAAAGGTTATGTATTAGATTGGGTTAGATGAATTCTTGACTATCTCAAATAAATAAAAATGAATCTATTTTAGATTAATTTATGATTTTTAAACTAAAAATAATTTGCATAAAATCAATTTTTTAAATAAAATCTCATATAATAGAAATGACAAGTTGTCTTAAATAACATATATTTGCAAAAACAACAATTAGTATTTCTAAATGAAAATCCTGAATCAAGCTTAATTCCTTGTAAAATACATATATCTATGTCTATTGGATAAGCATAATATATTTTTGTCTTAATTTTATAAATCCCCCCCCTTCCCCCCCCCTTTTTTTTAAAATCAACTAACTTAACTTTATAGAAATAGCCATTATTTCAATTATAAGGTAAATATTTTGAAATAATATAAAATTCACTCAAAAAATATATAAAGATATGTATTTATTACAAAAATAAACACTTTTTCCAGTAAACCTTCGGTGATTAGTTGAAAAACCTAATCAATTTTTAAATTTGCAAAAATAGACTATTTAGACTATTTAAAGTTTAAAAACTCAAAATTAACCAAATAGGGAAGGATAAAATTTGGTGTCAACAACTTTTCCTCCATTTAACTAGGGTGGATGAAAGCGATCCTTGGTAGAGGGAATTTGGCAAATCCAATTTTGACCGACAACTAGATTTATTTTCTAGAAAAAGGTTTCTAGTGGGGACATTGAAGAGTTATGGATGAACTCTGGCATTGAGTTTTTTACATATTCCAGGTTATATGGAAATTTAAGACACTCATAGGTCATGATGCTTGATTTTAAGAATGATTTCAAAACTTTCACAATCTATTTCGAATTATGAAAAGATTGAAAAACTATAGAATTAGAGGAAAAAAAGGGAGTTTGGAATGCAACCGCGTTTTACACACGGAGCCGAACTTACATAGGCCACAATCTGAGGAATCATGTTGCTTGTAGTTCGACTCGATCAGTAGAAAAAGTGATATTTTATGCCAAGATTACCTTTTGCTTTAGGACAAATGACAAATGATTGAGGAAAGAAAAAAGGCTTGTAATCATCTTAGTTACAAATGCGAGGCCCCATACACCTATAATTAGGAGTTCACACAGATATAATTTTCAAAAAGCTCGAGATGTCATCTCCCAAATTTAGAGAAAGGAGCTTCTGCATATAGGCAGAGTTAAGAATTATACTAGATACAAAACTTGATGTAAAACAAGGAACCCACATGCCTTATAATAGGGGTATGGTTTTCATGTAGTAGAAATCACTCTCAACTTGCATCAAAAGAGTTTGACATTCTTTCTCAGCCTAAATCCCAGTTCCTGCTAAGAAATAGTTCCGCGTTGTGCTGCATCCTTTATGATGTATTCCATATCTGTGGCGTGATTGAGAAGGCATCCTCTTGGATGGACTCAGAAAAGCTAACACAAAATTTTTAGTAGCAACGTAATATAGGTACAAATGTAATTCTTGCAAACCTGGTTTAACATGTCACTTTGAAGGAGGTGAAAATCTAATTTGTATGTAGTATGCCACTTTGAATAAGGTAGACACCCAACATGTCTCGTTAAAAAGAGAACGAATCAATTAGAATATGAATATTGATGAACTATGTCCCAAAACCACCTGGACCAAAACTAATAGTAACAAGTGCAATATAAAGGCTAATGGAAATTATGCAAACCTAATTTCGTATGCCACATTGAAGAAAGTGGCGATCCAGTATAATATGACTTGTCATGTTGAAGGAAGTGACAATACAATAATAATATGTCACATTGAAGGGAGTGACTATCCAATATAATATGATATGCCACATTTAGGGGAGTAACGATCTAATAATAATATGACATGTTGAAGGGAGTGATGATCCAATGATAATATATCATGTTGAAGAGAGTGATGATCCACTAATATAATGTCACATTGAAGGTAGTGAAGCTATAATAATAATATATCACGTTAAAGAGAGTGATTATCTAATAATAATATGTCACGTTGAAGGCAGTGACGATCTAGTAACAATATATCATGTTAAAAGGAGTGACGATCGGATAATAATATGAGTTAGAGTCATCTTGACGTTGATAAATAGGTTGGAGTTACCTTGACATCTATAAATGAGTCAAAGTCACCTTGACATTGATGAAATAAGATGGAGTCACCTTGACATTGATAAATGAGTCAAAGTCACCTTGATACCAATAAATTAGTCGAAGTCATCTTGACATCAATAAATAAGTTGGAGTTATCTTGATGATAAATAAGCTAAAGTCAACTTGACATCAATAAATAAGCTGGAGTCACCTTAAAGCTGAAAAATAAATTGGAGTCACCTTGCACTGATAAATACATAGAAGTCACTTTGACACAGTTAGATAAAATTGGTCATTCTAAAGAAGGTGAAAATCTGTTAATAAGATACTATGTCACTCTGAAGGAGGTAACAATCCAATAAAATAGGTATTTTGAAGGAGGTGATGATCCAACATAATATACTATATCACTCGAAAGGAGGTGATGATCTAATATAATATGTCACACTGAGGAAGGTGATGATTCATGTATAATAGATTTGTCAGTATGAATGAGGTGATGATCCATCATAATATAATATGACACTCTGAAGGGGGTGACAATCCAACATAATATGTAACGCTGAAGGAGGAGATGATTCATATATAATATAATTTATCACTCTGAAGGAGGTGACGATCCAACACAATATGTCACTCTGAAGGAGGTGAAGATAAAAAAATTATATGTCACACTGAAAGAGGTGACGGTCCATATAATATGTCACTTTAAAATAGGTGACTATCCAACATAATATAATATGTCACTTTGAAGGAGGTGGCAATCCAATGTACTATGTCACACTGAAGGAGGTGAAAATCCATATAATATGTCTCTGAAGAAGGTGAGTATCCAATACAATATAATATGTCACTTTGAAGGAGATGACAATCCAAAATAATATGTCACGCTGAAGTAGGTGATGGTATATATATAATATTATTTTTCATGCTTAAGGAGGTGATTGTCTATATAATATGTCACTCTGAAGTAGGTGATATCTAACATTATAAAATATTCCACTATGAAGGAGGTGATGGTCCATTATAATATGTCACACTGAAGGTGGTGAAGATCCATTAATAATATAATTTGTCACTCTGAAGAAGGTGATAATCCAACATATATTTCATGCTGTTGGAGGTGACAGTCCATATAAAATATCACTCTGAAGAAGGTGAAATTATAATAGTATGTCACACCTGAAGGAGGTGATTATCCAATATATAAAAGATAAATGGAGTGAGTAAATATCAAAGTAAGAGAACGAGTATAGCTATTCGTTTTGATCCAATGAATGAACTAGTTGTTTAACATATTATATTCTCATCGAAGACTTGATATCGATTTTAAGGATTAATCATGTAGTCTGTGAAGCTGGTAATATTTAATTTTTATTAAAGACTTTTATTCCGACACTCATATGGAAATTTTTAGTATGATAATAAAAAATCAACATATATTGAACCATATTAATCTGGTAATCATTAAGAGAGAATTTTAGAAAAAATGAGATTCTATGTTGATTAAAGGCCTTATGGAAGATTAGGGATGTCACATAAAGCAAGTCCCTATTTTAAAGGAAATATTTGTGTAAAAAGAGAAATTGTTAATAAAGAATGTTTTTTGAACATGAAGTTTTGCAAAGGTTTTAAATCATTGAACTATTTCAAAAGTCACTCTTGTTTCCAGTAAAAGGATTCTTCATTGAAAATCATTTGCAAAACAAAGATTTTATTGATTCAAAGCATGTCCAGTTTCCTTTTTGGGGTCATTAATTTGAAACAGTAGGAACATAGAATCACCTACGTATCTTTCTAGAACAAGAATTAGGTCAGACGTAGTTCAGACCTAAAACTTGTAGAATTTGCAAAGAACATAAGACAAGATAAGAAAAGTGAAGGATTAGATTCGAAAAAAATATAGGGGACAATTTTATTGTATTGGATCCTTGGCGTTAGGAATCCTCTAAGGACTTATGCATTTCCTATATCTGGCAATCTTCTAGCTTTATTTAATATAATTTCACCCAGCTATTGCCAAGGGAACAAGATTGAAGATATGTATTTATAACTCAAATACAATCATCAGTAATATAATAAAAATTTGTAATAAATATAAAGGATACAATAAATATTTTATAATAAATATAAAGTATAGAGTATAATGCCCTCAGTTTCATTTTTGTGTTTTCACGATACTTGCATATTTAGAGCATTCTTATAACTCCCCAAGTAATTTTGAACTTGATGGGACTGATAGTTTGGCTTCCTGAAATATTTATAGCTTGTATCCTTTGTAGTTATAGATTCCCTAGTCCTTACTTAGCTTATATGTCACCAACTTGCCTTTTGGTCAGCTCCATTAAGTCCAAAATTTCATTTACATAAAGATTTCACTTATGGATTATCAAAACTGGTCTCCATTTCCACCACGAACTCAGTTTGAAAAATTGAGGTTGGCTAGCTTAGAAACATCATGATTGGGTGTATGGTGATCGAAAACCTAAAGCCAACCACATAACCCATTGCAGTCATTTAGGTGGTAGCTGCAACCACAACACCACCTGTCGTGGAAACATAATATAATCCCGTTCTTCTTTAATTTTAGATGAGATTTATCATCTTTTTCTGTAATTATCTTCATATTAAGCACTGATTAGTATCAAGTAAGGGCACTAATTGTAATTGTAATCAGTAAAAACTCGTTGTGGGGATTCTATGATCAATTCTACCAGGTAATTTCTTGGTTTCTCTTTAGTTATAAAGTTCCTATATCATGTAAACTTTCTTAGCTTGTTTCTTCATTTTCTATCATTTGTTTGAGACCTATTTTGAATAAATATGATGTACGAGTTTTGCTCTATATGTTGGTATAAATATTTCATTTTTCTGTGCTATTATAATTTATGGACTTATTTTTAGTTTGGATTTTGACCCTGCCATTTATATATTAATATGGGTCTGTTTTTTCTCCTCCCGACTCATAGATTATATTTTTTTCAAGATTCATAGGGTGCCAAGTTCGTTCGTGATTCTCCGCTTGTTCCATTGCAACTTTTGAGGTTTTTACAGGCACCAGGTAGGCTACGGTCTACTTTCATCGGACTGGGTATTAGTGTAGTATATGTAATCTAAAGTGCCAGCTTGGGATTGGGGTTAGTAGTTGTAGCCTCACTATACTTATTCTTCCAACCTATGGACTACTTAGCTAGCTTGTAGATTATTTACTTACCTTGGGGATATATTACCGTGTGTCCAATGCTGACTCTGGAACATAATTGATCTTAGGAAATTATACATGTCGTAGAGCCACCTAAGTCCTATGTTTTATCTTTGTTTTGAGAATATTTATATGATTTATGAATGTCTTATGATTAAATAAGTGTAAAATGTCGCAAACCAATGTGATTAACATTTTTCAAGGTTATTGGGCAGTTTGAGGATGATAAAACAAGATGGGAAGCAAGCCGGACGGAGCAGGAAAAAATGCAGAAAAGTGACCCCTATCATGATAGGGATCATGACGTGATAGAAGATCTATAATGATAAGGATAACGTTGTGATCCCCTTGTTCCTCTAGCAAAGAAAGTTTGTTCAAGGCAGGATTAGTAAGGGCAGTTTGGTCTTTTAACCCAATCACCTACATAAGGACTAGGAAATATTTTTCTTAGGGAGTTCTGATTTTTTGGCATTGGAAAAGAGTGGCAACACTTGGAGAACTGAAGACTCAAGCAAAGAGGATACTTGACAACCTAGGGTTATCTCACTTTTCAATTCTTGTATCTTAATGTACTTGAATATATTTCCCGGATTGGTGGCTAAATACCCTAGTTACAGGGTTACGATTAGCACCTATGTATGGGATTAATTTTATATAAAGTAGTTTTTTTTCTTATCATTGATTGTTACCACGCCCTATAATTACTATATTTCTAATTGTTGGCCACCATTAGATTCAACTCTTAACTTGCAAGATTTATTAAATCCAATACTCTTGTGAGTGAAATAGGAGCATGAGGAGCATATTTAGGTTGATGACCTTAATCCGAGATTGACAATATAATGGGTAATTGAGACATGACAGTGTACTTAGTTCTGTGCTTGGTTTAATAGGGAAGAAAGTGTTAATGCATTTATGAAAACAATATAACACATGCCAATCGGAGTAGTTGTTTTCTTGCATAAATTGGGACTAGAGGGCTATAATTCCTCAGTCATGATTTCAACCCCTAAATCAACAATTAGAGAATAAGTACCTTTATGAAAGATTAAGATTATACTCGTTTGTGTGAAATGCCATAACCCTGGGACTTTTGTTTATATCTATCTTGTTTGGTCGTTTCACCCTATACTTAATTCACATATCCATAGTTACGTTAGAACTACAGAATTACCACACTCCTATCCTGTTCTTTTACGTTGCATTTTAGATTAAGATCTTACTATAATCATATGATCATTCAAATTCATAATTCCAAGTCCTTGTGGGTTCGACATCTGGCTCACAAGAGCCACTATATTACTTGTAAGACCATGTATATTTTTGCGTGTGCTAGGGAGTCAACAACTTTTTGGCGTCGTTGCCGGGGACTTGGAAATTAGACAACTTATGATTCATGTAAGTGATTTTTTTATTGTGCAATTATTAACTACTTGATCTTAGCATTTTTAATTCTTTGCAGGTACTACTACAAGTAACCTGGCAAGGGATAGAACCTTGGTGGAACCATTTTCTGAGCTAGAGCGTTTTGTTCACACTCAGCACAGAACAATGGTATTCCCTTTCGCAGGTTCACAGGTCTAGCTGGATCAACCAAATATCGTAGTTCCTACTGAGATGGATTCACCAAGATCGTTATGTGAGATGGTCATTCCTAAGGCCACAAATGCTACCTCCACTATTCAGAAACGCATACCAGGGGGTATATTTAAGCTCAAACAAAATATGGTGCAACTTTTACACAAAAGAGGGCAGTTCACTGGTCTGGCCTATGAGGATCCACAACAGCATATCCAAAAGTTTTTGAGATTAGTGATACATATATTCCCTTGGGAGTCTCATCAGATTATGTGAGGCTTACGCTATTCCCATTCTCATTATTGGTGGATGCAAAACGATTGCTATCTGTAGAACCACCAAATTCTATTACTTTATGGGAGGATCTGGCAGGAAAGTTCTTGATTCGATTCTTTCCATCTAGAAAGATATCGAGGCTAAGAGGTGATATTCTTAGTTTCAGGAAGAGTCTGGAAGAAAATCTATAGCAAGCTTGGGAGAGATTGAAATCTTTGCTCTGGAATTGCCCATATCACCATCACTCCAATAAAGTGCTGCTGTATACTTTTATAGAGGCTATGGAACCAACTCCAAAATATTGTTAGATTCAGCTGCAGGCATTAGAGGCACATTTGAGGAGATGTACACACTGCTGAATAGGATTTCCATAGGTAATCCTAATTGGAATGGTGACATGTCAAGAACTATTTCTATGAAAAATACTACTGGAGTGATGGAGTTAGATGTCGTGACAACATTATTAGCGCAAATTTCATCTCTTCAAATTATGTTTGCACAGACCTTTGGGTAGCAATAACAGTAGGCTGCAGTTAACATAGTTCAAGTATAGGCTCAGGGTGGTGTGAGACATGTAGGGAGGAGACCATACGTCTGATGTATGTGGAGGAAACCCCGACTCGATAAATTTTTAGTAACGCACAGAGAGGCCAGGGGAAACAATATTATGGTAATTCTTATAATTCAAATTGGAGAAACCACCCAAACTTCTTATGGGGTAGAGATCAAAATCAACCACAATAGCAGAGTTCAGGTACATATAGAAATCAACAAGCTAATCAGAAAAAGGGATAGAAATTCAACTAGCAGAACTATGATCAATCACAGAACGGGTAGCCCAGTAATAAAACAGAAGAGTTGTTGAAGAAGTTATTAGAAGGGCAGTCACGCGACAATGAGAGATTGGCAAGGTTGGAAGTAGATTTGAAGAACCAGCAATTAGCTACTCAGCAGCTGGAAAGACAAATGGGGCAATTGGTTGTCTCAAAATACAAGGCCTCAGGGTGGGATTACCCAGTACCACAGACCAAAACCAAAATAGTTGAATGTCGTATCAACCAGAAGTGGAGTGTAGTTACATGAACTAGTGCCTAAAAAAGCAAATCATGAGAGCAGTGAGAAAGAAGGCAGCAGTGACAATGTGACTAGTGGTAACAACCAAGTCATAGATTCGAACGGACTGTGAGGCCTCCACCACCTTTACCTCAAAGTCTAAAGAAACAAAAAGAAAAAGAAGGCTTTTAAATGTCCAAAGAATTATTGGGGCAAGTTCACATCAACTTGCCTTTAATTGATGTATTGCAGGGGATTCCAAAATATTCCAAGTACGTGAAATACATTGTAGAAAATAAAGATCGTCTTATTGATCATGCTACAGTGGCTCTCACTCAAGAGTACACATCATACATCCAGAACAGACTACCACAAAGCAGAAGGATCCGGGCAGTTTTACCATTCGAATGACTATTGGACAGAATTTGACTGTATGGGGGTTTTATGATTTGGGTACGATTATTAATCTCATGACAACTTGTTACTTCAATCAAATGGGTTTGGACACTCGAAACCCCACCACTATCATTCTTCAATTAGCAGACAAATTTTCCTTCCTCATTCCTAATTTCTAGCAGTTCAACCCCCAAATTCCCCCAATATTCAAATGGTTTCCCTCCCTCGGCTTGGGTTCTCTTTTCTTTTCTTCACAAGTTTATCATCTTCTTCACCAATGTTAAGGTATTTATTCCTCTTTCTCTTCTCGTTTTTCTCTCCATTATGCACTTTCGTGGCTTCATATGAGCTAGCATTGTGTTTTGTATTGGTTAATATATGGCATGTACAAGTATGTGGGGGAAAGGCAATGTGATATACCATATTAGTTGAAAAGAGTGACGTCGATGTTGTTGAGTCCTAATTCTGGACGTGTTATTGGTAGACATTGTTGAGTTGCTATTGTTGAGTTAAC
>JBDJHY010153752.1:0-12803 GCA_039654485.1 Withania somnifera
GACCTTGAAGATGAACAACCCTAGCTTATGTTTGAGGAATTTTGTCTGAATTTTAGAGTTATGAGCGTTGAATGAGAAAAATATTCTAAATTTGGGTATATATACTGTCTATTTGCTAAAATGATATAGTATTAGGCTAGTTTGAAAGGGAATTAACCAAAATATCCCTCATTAAAGTTATTGAAAATTCCAAGAAGCGTACTGTACGAGACATTAAATGGCTCACATGGGCCTTATACGGTCTTTACGTCTTCTCGAATGGTCTAATGAGATTTTTTGAAATTCCTAATACGAAGGACCATACGGTCCATATAGTTTCATATGGGTCATACGAGGGATCGAATGAAATTTCCTGAGAAGTTACTTTAACTCGACCATTCCCAAACAACACACCATATGGTCTGTATGGTTCCCGTACAGTCCTTATGGATAACCATACAAATTTTCCTGAACATACTCTGACTCAAGATTTTTCCCCACGGTACGTTGTATGACTTTGGTACAGTCCATATGGGCGGCCGTATAACTCAAGATAGATTTTGAAATTTTCCAAATTACCAAGTCCCTTTCCCACAGGTGTATGTATGGTCCATATAGTGCATCACGGGACATACCCCTGTCCATATGCATCTAGGACTTCTGAGAGAAAAAAAATCCAAAACTCCTATTTCTTAGAGATTTGTGTTCATACGAGTTTTTTAGCATAATATATGTACGTGGTATTTTATATGAAAACTCGATTATAGCTAAGTGATCATCCCAGTTACCTTTAAAATCCAATGCACAGTCTCTCTACGAATCCTCTAATGTCTGAGTAGTGCGCTCTGCCTGCCTAACTCAACTTGATTTGGTGACTTTAGATCCAAATCTAACCTTTATGGATAAGTATGTGGCCATTTTGGATAGACAGATTCGAATGCTGAGGACTAAGGAGATAACTTTAGTAAAATTCCAGAGGAAGCATTACTAGTTGAAAAAGGCTACTTGGGATATTGAGTCTGATATACGTGCCAGATATCCCCCGTTTTTTTAAAGCTTCAAGTACTTTCCTTTTCTTTTCTTTATACATGGTTTTTAGTGGTAGATGATGTAATGAATATTTTGGTCATTTTTTGCTTTTTTATAAAATTATCATTTTGCTCTTCTTAATAGTTCTCCCCGATCTATTTTGCTTAGTTTTCATGGTCGGTTTGAGAATTGAAATGAGAAGTTGAGAGTTCTGAAAAAATTTGGTTTTTGAAGGCTTTAAATTTAAATAATTAAATTTAGTCAACATTTAGAGTTTTGAACCTTGGAATGAAATTCTATCAGTTCTATCAACTCCAAAATGTGGAATTTAGTCTAGAAAGACCTTTTTTTCTTACGTTTTGTTCCTTTCAGGGTGAATTTAGACTGTTATATGAGATACACCAGCAATTAAGGCTAAAGTTTGACTTTAGTGAACATTTAAATATCGGATGCTCGGATTTGAATTTAATCAAATTTGTTAGATTTGGGAGGTGATTTTTGGCTAAGGGAAATTATCATTTTAAATGGGTATGGTGGATATCAGGTTGAAGAGACCTTGGATTTACATTTTAATGGTTCCATTGAGTTCAAAATATCTAATTTTTAAAGGTAGCTTATATTATTTGTCTGCATGAGATTCTGAGCAAATCCCGAGGGTGTATTCAGAGAGTCCTAATTTAAGCCTTTTGCTACTAATTTGTTGTTGTTTATGCATGCAACTTATACCTTTTCAATCAGGTGAGTTTTAATCACAATTGAGCTGCTATGTTGACTCCCCTCTTTGTGGTACCTGGCCTATATTAATCTTTTTGTCATCATGCTAGGTGGGTCCATGATCACGAAGTGCATGACCTAGGATATTAAAAATCCCCAAAAATATTTTCTCTTCCGTAATTACTAATTTTGGACCTTGTAAACTCATATTGTGGTATTTACAAAGATAGATTTTGAGATAAAACTCTTAGGTAAGCTTTTTAATTATTGATTCTTAGTTACCCATTAAGTATTTCATGATTTTAACATCAAAATTTTTGTTTTCAAAGTGGAAATTTTGGGATTTTGGAGAAAACCTTGAATTGATATTTTTGGATTTTGAAGGCCAATTTCTAATATGTATTCAACTATATTTATATTTGATATCCCTAAATAATGAATAACGTAATTTTAAGAAACACTCTAAATTTATCCTTATACTTTGATTTTGACTTTTAGAAGTGATATTTGGATTTGATTTCAAAAATAGAAATATGGGCATCATTTATCATATTTTCTTATGCTTAATCCATATCTGACTGGATTTTGTGGTTTTAAAGGTTCTGAGAGTAGGGAAAACTCAATTTTGATTGGATTTCTTTGACTTTAAGGCAAGTTGAGGTTCTTAACTCTTTTATAAAGTGTCTTAGGTGTTTATGTGTTAGTTATTTCTAATTAGGAGTAATGGAGAATATTTAGGGGTTTCCGTATGGGTGATGTGCTGATGGTTCACCCAGATACTAGAATCAAGCATATGGGTTAAAATAAAGGAATTAAAATGACTAATAGTTCTTTATTTACTTGTGGTTTTCATTGAGTTGAAATATTTGTAGTGTTTGAGATGCCCAAATGGGGTTATATGCACTTGGTTGATTATTTCTTGGACATTATTCCTGTGTGTAAGGTTAGTTGACTTAGATTGATATTTTACTTGATATTACACCCAAGGGTTAGTCTCATGTAATTTTGATCTTTATACGTAATTCTCTGGATATTTGGGCATGCTTCTCGAAGACATTGCAGGAATTCAGGTATGCTACAATCTACTTTCTTTACTACTAGGTATTAGTGTAGTATATGCATGGTAAAGCATAAGCTCGGATGGGATAACTAGTCGGGCCCCGATATGCTTATTCTTTTGGCATATGGCCTACTTAGCTGGCCTGTAGCTTAACTACTTACTCTGGAGCTATGTTGCCCTACCTGCATATTCGAAGCCGACTATGGAAAGTAGTGTGGTTAGGGGAGAAGTTACACCTTTGGTTCTTTTTTATATTCTGACTCTAGAACATAGTGAGGTTGGGGAGGGGATTGTACTAGAGATTATAGCTTACTAGCTATCCCATGATTTAGGTTGGTAGCTTTAAAGATAATTTAGGTAGGATGATTCTCTGTCTTTTATCTGAAATATTGTGTGATTAGGCTGTGTGTGGCTATGTGGGCCATAGATAGATAGATGCAGATTTGTGGGTTAGTTTTCATCCCTACGTAATAACATCGTACCTAGCCAAGTACGACTATGCTGGGTAGTAAGCACCCTTATATGATGACACTATACCTAGCCGAATATAGCTTTGTCGAGTGGTTAGCAACCCTATGTGAGGACACTGTTACCTAGATCGGTGCGATCCAGGGAATGAGTTGTATTTGACTAAGCTATGATATCTCCATGTTCTCCCCTGTATGGTGTCTACTTGTCCCACAGCGGGGGCCCTTTGAAAGGTGGTGGAATATTTGGTGCGATTAGTCGTGGCTTGGGACAGTAGTTGGGCTAGGAGAGGATGTGCCTTATGACTTGGCTTGGCAACCAATCTATGAATTCTGTTAATAGCCTTAGACCAATTAGCATATTAATTGGTTTATATAGAGAGAATGCATAAACTTTTTAAAAGGTAACTTGATTTTGACAGAGTAATAACCGAAAATTATTTTCGTATATAATTGTATTTTTTACGACTGTGCTCATGAGAAGTATGGAGCTATTTTACCACACTATCTGAAGCTATTTCCTCACGATCATTGTGATTTATGGATATTGCCTACATGTCGTTAGTTGGGTCATATCAAGACTTGGATTTTTTCCTTCATGGTTGGCGTTGAGTTTCCACTAAGACATGATCTATGGACTGATCTCAAGTTTTGTCCTTTTGTCCCTGATGTTTATGGAACTAATTGGTCTTTTTGTTAGGATTTTTATATGTTGGATTGGATCCCTCCACAGACCCCCCCCCCCCCGGCCTGGGCGCTCTGCCAGATGCATGTTGCATGGTCGGGGAAAGGGTAGGTTGGGGTAGGTTAGGTAAGTATATGGGAAGTTTTGTGGGTCCACTTGTGACAGAGTATTATACCCGGGGGGGTGCGTACGGGTACTATTTACTTATCAGCAACCCTATGCATTGCATCCTTTCGCGTTTGGTTGTACTCTTCAAGGCTTAAGAAAGAGTACTTATTGGGTTACTTGGTTGCCTGAGTGTACCTTTCGGTAGAATGGGGAGTCGACTGGGTTTGTTTTCTAGTAGACTTTATTTGTTCCCTTTTGTCTTTGATTAGTACTAGTCATGCACTTGTTGTATTTACTGTTGACTTAGCTTTTTGATGGTTTTGTGTTCTCCTATTGGTCCTTCTTTGTGCTGATCGTATTGCAGCTCCAGGTACCTGTTACGTTTGGTCATGATTTGCGTGTGGATCATGTTTTGTGTGTAATACCCTAATAGTGACTTTCCATCATACTTGTTAGCTAATAGCGACCTCTTTACCGCACTTAATAGCTATTACAGTCATTAAACCGTTCTGTTATATATTATGTGCCACTGCCTTATTTAATGTTTATCATCATTTACCTTGACTATGCTTAGTTTTTGCTGGTCGGATTATGATTCTTATTGTATACCAATTGCGTTTGGTACTCATGCTAAACTTTTGCATATTTTCCTAATGTAGGTCATAGTACGAGTCATCAGGACAGACGCGATCGTGCAGACTGGCTTGGTGCTGTTCAAGAGATACGGTGAGCAGTTGGCGTTCATGTCGGCCGATCTTCCTTCTGTATCTACAGTTGTTCCACTTGGAGTATGGATAGTATTTTGTACCTTTTTATATGTAAATGCTCTACATCCACGATAACTGCTTCTGGAGAGTCATGTTCGGTTGTGTATTTTCATGTTACTTCTATTTCATCTCATCATCTCTTTTTTTTATGGGTTCATGGAGATGGTCCACCACTACTTTTTTTGAACCAGAGTTAGGTTTGTCTACATGTGAGATGTAGGCGCCATCACAACTCATTTTTGGGTCGTGACATAAAAATTCCTCATTAAAAGTGATATGATGGTCATTTATCACCTTTACATGTTCATTGTGACAATTTTATAATATACAAATTTTCACCGTAACGATTATAATTATTGGTCTTGACATCAGATAATCTCTCAACTTTACCTTTACCAGTTGGCCTCAAACCACTTGAATGGATTTAGCATTCATTTTTGTTCTTGTGATAACAACTGCCTGCCATGACCTAATCTTGAAACAAACCTCTCAACAACCTGTTTGTAAGTCATTCCAACCACTGCAATAACTAGAAGTCCCCTAGCTAACTTCAACAGGGCATTGAAAAACTCAAAGTTATTCATTGTCATCATACCACATCCCCTACCACCATCCGGTGTAATATCCATTTATCTAGGTCAGAGATTTACATTAACCACTACACACAACCTCACTTATCTCTTTAATCAACTGCATATTTTTAAGGAACTGTTTCTCCTACTGTGTTGTAGTAGTTTCCCACAGAAGGTTGTTTAAAAGGACACTTTTGTATGGCACTCTGATAGTTTCCCTTCAAATTCCTTAAACAATAACATTGATAGGCAAATAGAGCCTTCGAATTTAAATCTTCAAAAATACTTTGAAGTATTCCATGATGACTACCAAATATCAGGGTCACGATTCTTGACCCCATATTGGTGCAATTGATCTAACAATCTGCTTTATGTCTCTAAGTCCTCATTAGCAGCTATAGTAAAGGAGAGAGAGAGAGAGAGAGAGAGAGAGAGAGAAAATAGAGCCTTTAGAAGCCGTCCCAACACCAATCAAAAGTTTGATCATATTTTTACACGTAGGTTTTGTCAATTGATATCACTAGACGACAATACGGAAAACTATCAACGCATCGCTTGAAAGTCCAGAACACATTTTTTAAAAATATTCTCAACAGTATCATCATGCTACTCAAACTTTCATTCAACTATTCTACTAGAATTGTATTCTTGCAGCGCATTCATGTATCTTGAAAAATTGTGAAAGAAGGGTTTCCATTGTCCATAAATACTTTTAAAGGCACTCTTGCGTCTGAGGTATGCCTTTCTTTAGCTTATTAATTTGATGTATATTTTATGCAAAACAGTGATGCAGTGTTTAATAGGAAACCTGAGAATCTGAAACTAGATTAATTATCAGATAAAGTAATAAATTTATTATTTAAATATATGGATATATTTAAACACTAGCATTTTTTGAGATCAGTTATGAGAATAGAAGCAATCATGCCTGTTGACACTTAATTTTTACCCTTTCCTGATCGTTTAATTAATAGAGTTCTTATTTTTCAAATGAATTAAATGATTAATTCGCAAAGTTGAAAATTGTTTTCTCAAAATTGATCATATATACATGTGTGTATATATATAATATATATAAGGGTATATATTAGTGCAAAATGATCAAGAAATAATTTTCTTTGGAATAGTGTTTAAGTGGCTATCTTTTGCAAATTGATTAATTAATTAATTAATGATGATTTGTAAATGGTTTAAGTATTTGTAAAATAATTATATTCAAATTTTTAATTTAAAATCTCATTTGATTAATTATCTAATTTATCTTAACTTGGTCACTAATTTGATAACCTTTCAACATAGATCAATTTTCACAATCCAAAATCTGATAGTAATGTCACTTGTCCTAACCCACTTGGAAAAGTAAGCCCACTAACAACTATAAGGGTAAATGCGAAAAATAATGAGTTAGCGATAAGAAGAGAAGCTACAAATAAAAATTCAACCTAGTAAACCATTACAAAATCTAGAATCACTGCGCTCAAGAATCTAAGCAGAATAATTCATATATAATAATAAGAATAAAAGTTTTAATGTAATTTATCCGCAATAAAACAAAACAATGACATATGGTAAAAGAGTCTATGAAGTCTTCCGAATGATGAAGCAACTACCTAGAATGCTCCAAATACTAAGCCTCAGACTATTTTCTAGAAAGCTAATAAAACGGCAGACTCCACCACTACACAAAGTGTAGAAAAAGCAAGCGTGAGTACCAGGGATACTCAACAAATTTCCTTGGATGGCACTAAAACAAAGAGGTGACGAGTACCAATATCCTAACACAACAACCACAATCCTTCCCTAATTATGACCTGCAAGAAAAGGGATATCAACAATAAAGTAAAATCAATTACACAATAGAATCCAACAATAATAATCCAAAAATCAACTAAAGAAGTATCAGAATCAAGTTTCAGAGAATGTCATCATAAAGTAAGCATCAATATAGCCTCAACAGATATCTCAATAGATAAAGTACCAAATTTAAAGAATAATCAAGATTCGAATCAATCTTAACTACAAAATCTCACATCAACCTGTCCAGAGCAGGCCTTCCTTGTTGAGTTAATTTTGATTTGCGGGAAAGTCCCACTCATCGTTCTAATGGATCATGGAATATTCTTTTAATAGTCCACTAAGATCCCAACGGACGAGTCCACTTGCGGTAAGAAGGGTATATCCCAGATACCAGAAAATGAACTCGTAGGATAGATTCTAAGGATTCGGCCTAGGTAAAAGGAACACTACTCAATTCTAACATTCATGTAAGTCCCTAACATACAAGTCCATCAGCTCCAAAAAGGTTGTAGGATAGATTCTGAAGAAGACCAGACAAATATCAGTAAAGTAACATATCTGGTTCTTACTCATCTTATTTGTATCAGTACTATAAGGACATCACTAGCCTATTCAGGTGCAGATCCCCCTTCTTGAGTTAGGCCACAACTTATGGGAAGAACCCACTTCTCATCCCTCTAACTCATATATACACCCCTATAAATTCCTAACACACAAGTCCACCTGTGGTAAGAAGAGTAAATATTTGATACTAAAAAATAGACTCGTAGAATGAGTTTTGATAGAATAGACCGAGGTAAATAGTAACCACACATATCTTATTTCATCTCAATCATAACAATTTACATGTCTTGGTTCATAATCAATAATGGCTTTAATAATTTATTTCTCATAATCAAGAGGTATTTTCTTGTTTTACTTTCACTATATAAGCCAAATATCGTCTCATGAGAACCACAAATATAGGCATAATACCATGCAATGAAATATTGATGTAGTATGATGCATATTTATTTCACCATACACACCTGCTACCAATATGGAACGGTTAGGACCTATGGGGGTTAACTAAGTCATGTACCACTCATCACCTCATGCCCTAACCGACAAGGCTGGGATAATACACCCATATCATCAAACCTTCACCTTTTACCCCCGACATAAACCTCAGTGAGCTCTCAAGACTGGATAATATACATATCATATCATATCCAAATTATACCTATCTCAGAAATCAATCTAGTATCATAATATTCAGGTCCAACTAATGTGCAAGTAGGGAGATGACATAGTATATGCATGAATGTAGTATATGCATGAATGCATAAATATGAAATGGGATAAACACAAGGCCCTTACCCGGGCACCACAATACATAAAATATTACAACAAATATTTTCACCCCTTATGCTTGACTCTAGTGTCCGGGTGAATGTTCGTCACTTCACTCACAGCGATAGCCCCAAATATTTTCAATCACTCCCAATTACAATAAACAAACACATAAGCACCTAAGATACTTTATAGAAGAGTTAAGAACATTAATTTTCCTTAAAGCGAAAAAATATAATCAAATGTGACCTTTTCTTTATGCAATACCCCCAAAACATGAAATCTAGTCAAATATGGATTAAGCATGTTAATATATGAACAATGATACTCATATTGTTATCTCTGAATTCGGGCCAAAATAGCCCACAAAAATTCAAAAACCAAGGCATAAACCCATGAATGGTGTAATGAGATTTAGGAATAAGGAAAATCTTAGCCCTAGGTTCATTGGCCCATTTGAGATCTTGGAATGCGCTGGAGATATGGGTTATAAGTTGGCCTTGCCACCTAGACTATCAGTGGTATATCCTATTTTTCTTGTTTTCATACTTCAGAAATACATTCCTGATTATTCTCATGTGATCCATTTTAATTCTATGATTCTGGATTATAAATTGACTTATGAGGAGGAAATTATAGCTATATTGGACAAACAATTTTGAAATTTGAGGACTAAGAAGAAAGCTTCGGTGAATTTCCAGTGGAAGCACCCTTTAGTTTCAAAAGCTATATGGGAGATTAAGTTTGATATGTGCATTAAATTTCCCAAGCTTGTTGAGACTTCAGGTACTTTCTATTTCTTTATGTTCGAGGATGAACATAGTTTTTAGTGGTGGATGATGTAATGACCCTGAGGTCATTTTTGGCTTTTCTTAAAAAATTACCTTTTTCTCCTTCCAGATAGTTGCCCCAAATCATATTTGATCAGTTTATGTGGTTGGTTATGAAATCTAAGTGAAACATTGTGAGTTGTGTGAAATTTTAGTTTTGCAAGCCTTTAAGTTGAAATAGTTGACTTTAGTTAATATTTAGTGTTTTGAGTCTTAGAGTGGAATTTTGTCCATTCCATCAGCTCTAAAATATGAAATTTGCTATAGGAGGACCTTTATTTTCAATTTTAGGATTTTGTGGTGATTTTATCCCATTAGACGAGATAAAACTGAGTTTAAGCCAAAGTTTGACTTTGGTTAATATTGATAATTGATGCTTATATTCAATTTTCGTTGGTTTCAGGAGGTCATTTTTTATCTAGGAGAAGGTTCAGATAATTTTTTTGAAAGTCCCAGGGGCATTTTTATCATTTTGTGTAAAATTTCTACTGTTATGTACTATAAAGATATTGATCCAAAGAGGTCTCAAATACTAATTTGATGATTCTATTGAATCGGTAACGTCGGATTTAGTTAGGTAGTGTATATGGTTTGCTCACAGGATTCCAAACAAATTCTGAGAGTTGGATTGAAGTTTTCCCTAAAAAGTGCTAGCGGCCTATTATATGGAATGATTGTCCGTGATGTCAATTCCATAGGCCGTGGAATCGACCATGATGTTGAACTTAAATCTCTATTTTCAGTACCCAACCCAAGAGGAATAGTATAGTGCATGATTTTTTTCCTGTGGACTATACTGTTGGTAAGTGAATGGGACCTTAAGTTCAGCCTCTTTACTCATTTCACTGCTAAAGGTACGACCTATGATATGAATCTCACAGATCGTACTGTTGTTATGGTAGCACCTGAGATTTTTAAATACAATTTTAATGAGGTGCTTTTTGGTATTTTATCACTTTTTTATAAGACTATAAATTCTTTTGAAGCCTCTATTTTCCCATTTGAAAATCCTAATCTTGCAAGAATAATTTAGGAAAAGATTCTCAAACATCATTAGAGTGTTGAACAAAGTTTTTCAAGGGTAATTTAGGGTAACCAATTGGGTAAGTTCTAATCTCCTTTTTGTTCTATTTTCAGTAAATTAATCATTGATTCTTCATTACCAATTGACTATTTCAGGATTTTTAACATCGAAATCATTGTTTACAAAGTGGAAATTTGGAGATTTTTGGAGAAAACCTTAATTTGGTATTTTTAAGTTTTCAAGGTTGATTTCTACTTTGTATTCAATAAAATATCATATTTGACATCTCCAATATATGTAGAACATGATTTTTGAAGAAAATTTTAAATTTACATTAAGCAAAAATGGTCACCCCCATGAACTCTAAAAATTGAACCCTTCTATAAGCGTAACTCTTCTGACTACTCTAAGTTGTCAATAGTCTATTTTGAATAACTCGCACTGCTCGATAACATCACGAAGCAAATTTATATTAAGGAGTCGCATCGTAAAAGCATCAAACTAACCAATTGGAGATCTATATATCCTACAATATATCCTCAAAAGGATCTATATAAATGCTAGAATGGTTGCTGGTATTGTAGGAAAACTCTATTAAAGGCATATGCTTATCCCAACAACCTTCAAATTAAATAATACATGCTCGAAACATATCCTTAATACTTAAATCATTCATTTGGACTTACTATATGTCTGAGGATTAAAAGCACTACTCATATCAAACTGAGTAACCAAGCCATGTTGTAGAGCCCGCCAAAAGTACAATGTGGAAAAACAATTTTGGTTAGAAACAATAGATACAAGGACACCACATAAATGAAATATCTGCCTAAGGTATACCTCAACCAACTTCTAAGCATTATAATCCACTTTGAACAGAATAAAATGACCAAACTTAAGACAATCGGTCCACAACCACCCAAAATAAATCAAAACCACCCACAGTAGTAGGAAAGGCCACTATATAATCCATGGTAATGCACTCCTACTTACAAGTAGGAATGGACATCTTCTGAGAAAGACCACCAGGTCGTTGATGCTCAAACTTCAACCTTTGGTAATTTAGTCATCTAGATAAAAGCTCTACTATGTACCTCTTCATTCCACACCACCAATAGTACTAGCTCAAGTCATGATCATCTTAGTTGCCCCTAGATGGATGGAATACCTTAAATAATATGTCTCCTTTAAAATCAAACTAGTCTAGTCATGCACCTTAGTAATGTAGATCCTGCTTCTAATTCTCAAAACACCTTTGGGATCAACTACCGCTTTCTTTTCCTTACGTCTCAAGACTCTATCTTAAATAAAGTGCAATTTTTAATCTTTAAATTGGTTTTCCTTAATATTCATCAAGGAAGAACGAGCCTCTATAAAATCAAGAATGCCACCATTATCTAAAATTTGTAACCTAAAAGACTTTTGGCCAGAATCTGAACATCTCTGGATAATGGTCGCACCTCTACTTGAAATGAAACAAGACTGCGCACGCTTCTTAATTTTCTACTCAAAGCATTTGCTGCCATATTAGCTTTACCAGAGTGATACAAAATAGTCATGACACAATCTTTAAAAAACTCAATCCATCGCCACTGAACCAAATTTAGATCCCTCTAGATGAAAATATACTTAAGGCTCCTTTGATCAGTGAATACCTCATAATGCACTCCATATAAATAATGACACCACAACTTTGAAAAATCACAATGGCTGCCAACTCTAGGTCATGGGTCGGATAATTCTTCTCATAAGTCTAAAACTTTCTAAAAGAATAAGTTACCATCTTAATTTTCTGCATCAAAACTCCACCCAAACTAACTCTAGAAGCATCAGATTACACAGAAAGAGTCTCACCCACAACTGGCAAGGTTAAAATAGAAGTCGAAGTCAATAATGTCTTAACCCTATAGAAGATCTCCCCACACACATCAGACCATTAAAAGGATTTTTTTGGGTGGGGATATATTAGAAGAAAAAACCTAAAAGAATCTCTAAATAACAAGCTAAATAACAGAACTATAGATCTCAGTAGGAGAAGTAGGCTTCGATCAATCATAAACAACCTCGATCTTTAATGAATCTACCCTATTGCCTTTCTTGGACACTAAATGCCCCAAAAATTCATAAAACTAAGCTAAAACTCACATTTAAAAACTTTGCATATAACTTCTCCTCTCTTAACCTCTGAAGCAAAATCCTCAAATATTGCATGTGATCTACCTCGTTCCTCAAATATACTAAAATATCACCAGTAAAGAGAATCATGAATGATCAAGATAACACTAGAAGACTTTGTTCATTAACTCTATGAATGTGTCTGGGGCATTAATCAACCCAAATGACATAACCAAAAACTCATAATAGCCGTAACAAGTTTGAAAAGTTGTCTTAGGGTTATTTCAAGCCCTAGTATTCAACTAATGATAGAGGGACCTCATA
>JBDJHY010153763.1:0-22567 GCA_039654485.1 Withania somnifera
TTCATCACGGTCACACTATTAAGCTTTTTATAGTCAATACACATACGCAAGGATCCATCTTTCTTCTTAACAAACAAAACAGAAATACCTCACGGTGAAACACTCGACCGAATGAAACCCTTATCTAAAAAATCTTAAATTTGAGTCTTGAGCTCTTTAAGATCAGCAGGTGCCATACTATAAGGAGCAATAGAAATTTTTTTTGGTGCCCCTATCTAACTCAATACCAAAATCAATGCATCGCTCAGGTGGTAAGCCAAGTAGGTCGGTAGGAATATATCAAGATACTTACAAACAACAGGTACTGACTCAAGAGTCGTGGACTCACTTCTAACATCTCAAACATAAGTAAGATATGCTAAAAAACCACGAGAAACAACGCGACAAGCCTGAGTGCAAAAACTAATCCATGTAGGTATGTGGCTAGTCGAACCCAGCCACACAACTCAGGGTATACCAGGTATAGCTAAGGTTAAAGTCTTAGCATAATAAACCATGACCTATCCATGAGGGGATAAATCGTACATGCTCAAATCAACCATATCCAACATATCAAATCATCTTGAGTTACAACACTCCCAATATTCACAAAACAGAATCTCAATATACTATCCACTACAAAAGAATCACCTATTGGGGTGGAGATAGATAAAGGTATAGGCAATGTCTCATTAACCATACTCAAACACGGAGCATAATAAGATGATACATAGGAGCAAGTAGAGCCTGGATTAAACAAAGCCAAAGTTGGATGATAATAAACAGAATAGGAATTTTCACAATAGCATCATATTCCTCTGCCTTAGTTCTACCTGGTACAACATAAAAATAATATCGACCACGCCACGGCCATCACTACGACCACCCTCACGATTGCTTCCCCTACTATGCTGAGGACCATGACTTGAAGCACCACTACAATTACCTTGAGGTGGCATATCTCTAATAATTTGTGTATTAATAGGAGCTAGAAAACCTATAGGCAGAAACATATGGCTGAATAGCACCCCTCAAAGGATAATTTCTGGAATATGACCCATAGCACTGCAAGTATAACATGGGCCCACTAGCCTAGGCTGATGAGAGGAGTCTAAAGGACCATAACGGCCTCCACATCCTGAGGAACCACTACCAGAAGTCTACATAGATACCTAAATAGGGCGGCAAGACTATCCCTGCTGTTGCGGCTGAGAAGGGGTCCTACCCTATAATCCAGAACCTTTAACTCTGAAATAAAACCTGCTGACGGGCCTCCTCCCTTCTCTCACTCTCTATCAATGGGAAAAATCCTCTATAGAATGGGAATGATCAAGAATATTTTGAAAGATGCACTAATAACAAGCAATACCTTAACAGTCTCATGAATGTCTAGGTCTAAGCCATGCACAAAATGGTAGGTCCTCTCCATATCAAAAATAATGTAGCTGGTAATCTAATTAGACAATCATTGGAACTCTGCCTCATACTCAGTGATTTATAAAGATCTCTACTTAAGTCTCAAAACTCATCCCTCAATTGCTTTTGCACGATGCAAGGAATCTACCTTTCTAGGAAGGCCTCACGAAATATAGTCCAAGTCATAGAAGTAGAATTAGTTGCTCTAGTAGAACAATATGACCTCCACCACTTCTTGGTGAGGCCTACTATCTAATAAATAGTTAAGTCAACAATATGAGTCTCCAATATATCGAGGTTATACAACTCCTCCTGACATCTATCGATAAAATCTTTAGGATTCTCCCCCGGAGCAAAAATAGACCTAGGGGGACTCAATCTCAAAAACTGACACAACGCCTTATGATTTTAGTCATACATAGGTGGGTGAGATGGAACAGGCAAAACCAAAGACGGAGCAGACATAGAAAGGGCTGAAGATGGATGAATCAGAGCTGGAGGCACATGAACTGGAAATGCTAATGTTGATAGTGGAACAACCAAACCGTTAACACTCGGTGCCGAAGGAACTCCCAAGCCATTAAAACTAGGTATCGGTGGCGCACTTGGTCTGAAAAAAGCTGGGGATGAAGCAGGTACCCTAGTAGTTGGCTACCTGACAAACCCAATTGATGCATCAAAAAACCTCTCATCTCAGGCATTAATACTTGAATCGATAAAGGCATAGGAGAAAATATTGTTGGTCCCTACACCACTGGTGGCTGCTGTCCCGGTATAGGCTCACGCTCTTGGTCCAAAGGTGCAATAGGTGTGTCATCTCCTAAAACTACTAAAGATCACATAAGTACCATCCGCAAGAGAGTGCAATAGAACGAATAAGATTTCAAGAGACCAACTACGATGAATGCTCGATTTAGAAGTGAAATAAAGTGAATTTCTAATGATTTCATTGTAGCCTCTTGAATATAAGATACGGAGTCTCCGCACTCGATCCACAAGACTCTACTAGATACTAGCTCATGTATCATGGATATCAGTGAACATAGCGCTCTAATACCAACTTATCACGACCTGATTTCTTGGGTCATGAGAGAACCTACATACCACCGTATGAGAACCACCCAACAAAAACTAAAGCATGAATAAAAAAATTAAGTGCAGAAGATAAGATATAATTAAAGGACAGGAAATAGCGAAGTCTATAATATGTCAATAAAACCCCAAAATCTAATATCCGAGTACATGAGCCACTAATCCAAGAGTATAATATCTAAAAATAAATGTATAAGTCTATTTTGGTAAGCAACAACAAAACTAGAAAGATAATAGGAAAGGTACACGATCAACTCCGAACCCCAAGAGTAGTCCTCTACCTCAGCAACAGATCCAAAGAGTATATCTAGACCTCTGACGGGTCAATATAATGATGAGTGTTAATGATCATGCCCAGTCGCAACCAGCTTTAACTCTGAAATGAGACACTATCTAGCCCACGATCGCAATCAAGGCTATAATAACCTATCATATGGTTTTATCTCATCACCAAGTCTTATAGTATCTAAACTGGTTAATCAACTCAATTTTTACGCATTTTAGGCTTAGAAAATTGATACTAGATTATACACAATATCTCAATAAATCATCTCGGCCTTGCCAAGGCACAAATTCTACAGCAAGCATAACTAGCCAAGTCCAATATCTAGGACTCACAAATACTTCTCATAAGACCCACCATCTATGTTCCAGATTCATGGAAAGACCACTCAGGGTTAAGGGTAAATATAAAGCAAATATAACAACCATATATAGCCAAGAAGCAGACTAAAAGAGCGGACAGGGTCATGGGTACCAACTTATAAATCCCAACCCAAGGATGTCTACTTATCATATTTATCTCCCATACAAGCCTAGCATAATTCATAAGCATAGCCTACATGTCGTTCGACGAAGCACTTGAAAATACAGTGAAGAAGAAAGCACGGACTGCTCCAAAATACGAACGTCGGCAAACAAACTCCAATGATCATGCAACTATTAAAAAAGACAATCTGGATATTAATCTGATTCCAATGATACCCATAAAGCTTTAAAAATAATCGAGGTCAAAATATGGGGAAAACGGGCTTACGAGGACGTGAACTTGAAAGCTCGATCAAAGTGTAAAGAAATGTTACCTACATTGTAGGGAACCTATACACAAAGTTTGGAGCTAAATCGAGCAAGAATGATTCTTGAAATGATGAAATAAATTGAAGCAATGAACATGTAAATTTTGGAGATTTTTGGGTGAAATTTGATGAAATAAATTTGGGAACTTAACAATAATCGAATAATAATCAAAGAAAGCATCTTTCCAAAGTCACCCATAAGCATATGAGAAGACCCAAGTAATTTAATAGTGTTACAGAGTTCTTGGAGAAGAAGAAATGGAGACAATAGCTAAAATCTCAAAATTTCAGCTATTTAAAATCGCTCAGTAAGTACCCTACGTGATTGCGTAGATACGGCTCATGATTGCAAGATGAGGGCAGATTGCACATAAAATACACACAACGATAGAAATAGGAAGAAAAAGGGGACCACGCGATCACCTAAGGAATTTTTACAATGGTAAAAGGATCAGAAGTAGTGCATCTGTGTCACATAGGAAAGGCCCGTCGATCGCGAAGAACAAAGATGACTGCACCGGAAACAATAAAACTAGTAACTTTAAAAACATTGAAACAAAATGTTAAGAATGCATTTGGATTTCATAAAGCAAACTGCATGGAAATGATATTCCAGACTCAACACTGCATATGAAATTCCGATCCACAGTTGTTTCAATGAAATGTTAACCAAATTCAACATTATGTCAAAATAACCAATATTCCAACCAAGTAGTTGAAATGAGTTTGTTTGGTTCGAAAACTGAACGAACAACTCACCTAGCCCAAACTCAACATTTCGGAGCTAATAGCGCAGTTGGATTTTTAATTCAAGGCTATGATAAAAAAAAATGACCACTCAAGCTCCAAAATGACGACATAAAGCACATAAAAGCATAAACTCACACATACTAAAAAGTAAAGCTTTCAAACTCAACCAACAGGCTATCTAGACTAAAATTCATAATTCAAAGCTAATGGAACTGTCGGAATCTGATTTTGAGATTGTTTACACAGAATGTTGATTTTAGTCAATGATTTCAATATGAAAGGCTCTAAAATAGGAAAAAAGACATAACGACAGAACAAACGATCCGAGAACCGAACCACCGGTCCTGATGAGTCATAAATGACTTAGGGCCTCTATAAAAAAGCTCTAGAGTTCAAGAAAATACAAAAACATGAAAATAACTGTAAGGGTCATTACAACCTTCTAGGAGAGCGGGGTAGTATCGGCTAATACCGAAACTGTGAATGTAATAGGAGTGCATTGTACTTGGAACTGCATTTCGGTTGGTGATTAGGTTATTTGAAGTCATTGGATCTTGATTAACTAGGGATACATGCCACTTGGATTGATAGCTTGGTACGTGGCAGTGTAGTTTTGGGAGTTGTTGGTTCTGGGTTAAGTATTTTGAGCGAGTGGAGGGTGTTGAAATCATTCGAGGAATAAAGCGGTAAGCTTCAGTTTTATTACTCCAGTCTGTGTGCTAAGGAGGTATATCTTGTCTACGAAAGAATGGGATGAATTGCCGAGGGTGAAGAAAATCTAGAGTGACGAGATTAACTGTGCTTGGTGAAGAATGTGGGTCACAAGAGCTACTTCCCTGAACTGGGATATTCAAAGACAGAATTAGGAGTGGCAGCCCTCTCTCTCCTGGCACGGGTGTGTTTGAAGCAATAGCTAACTTAGTTAGCTCATCATTTCTTTCTACCTTTTCAGTCTACTCAGTTACCTTCTGCATGAGTCGTATAATTAACTCTGTCTGCTCTTTCATGGAAGCATCTCTTAGAGACAAGTGTGTATCCTCGCAGACATTTTTATTGGAATCCGACATTTTCCCTCTTTCTTGATCTGAGTTACAGTTAAGGGAAGGGTTCTTGATGACCTTTGATTGGGTAGAACAAGGATGTTCTGTCAGTTTGTACGACACAGACCAGTTTCTATGTACCTATTGCGTAAGAATAACTCAAAGACAAACAAGTTAAGTCTCGTTAAAAGCAGTTAATGCAAGGTATCACATATAAGTTGCTTTAATATAAACACATAAGTGTTGTTGTTTTAATCGGTGAATCAATCCTTTGATTTGTTTGAAGGTAGGGAAGAAACGAATAGGTATTTCCTCATTTCATTATATTTTAAGTGAAAATATATTTTTTTATAAAAATAGGGACGAGCGTAAAAAGGCTTCCTACGTATCCACAAGGGAAATCAGGTCCTATGTAATTCAGAAAGGAGATTTTTACTTTTTTAGAAAGTCTACAAAGGATTTTGACATTTCTTGGGAGCTCGAAAGACCTTTGGGTTATTTGGTTAGATAAGACTCAAAAGACTTAAAATTATTTTGTAGGACTTTTGTTGAAAAACTCAGTCATTTGGTCGGACTTTGTTTCTTTTAGAGGTTCCAAAGTGGAAACAGGTTGATTCACTTTGATCAGAGTAACACCTATTACATAACACGTAAATAGCATACAACGAATATTATGTATCCTAGTGTGTGTTCTTGTTTGTGCCTAAGGTTATCCTAATAGAAAGATATTTTTTGTAACCAAAACTTCTTTATTAACAATAAATGAAGAGACATAAGTCTTTACAATGGGATTAACCGGGATACAATTTTCGGGAAATGGAAATATAACAAAACAATCAGGCTCATGTAAGTGATAAAAGCTAGAGTCATAAGTTTGTATCTCGAGCTGAATGAAATAATGATCCATGACAAAGCAAATACCGAGTAGCACCATATTCATTGCAGGTGCACAAGCAAACATTCTATAAAATAAAAAATAATTAATTTCCCCCAAACCCCCAAAACTAACAATTTGGTTCAAATAACGCATATCTTTCAATGTCACATAAGTGTGATAACCTGAGATTGACTAGAAAGCCAACTAAGTTAGGTTGGTTTAGTAATTGGATCAGTACCTCTATGGTACCGAGTCATCCTAGGTAAAAATTTCTAGCATAGGAGGATTTGGCACTCTATCCTAATTATTCTAGAGTAGTTATGCAAAAGACTCTCAGAGATCCAAATGGACCATTCAGGCTGAGACAGTAAGCAGTTATTGGACAACCTAAACTAACTACTCACTTTAAGCCTTCCAAAAAAAAGTGTGTGCTTTACTGAAGGAAGAGACTGCGTATCTGCGTAATTACTTTTTTCCTATCTTCTAATTTTTCCATTTGGTGGAGTTAAATGCATGTCAGGAATGACAGTTTATAAGCATGAAAATTGAAATAAACAAGCAAATAAATAGTTAATCAAGTAATTGGTTTAAAAAATTTTGGTTAAAACCTCAACTAGTCCCCAACAGAGCAGCCATCGTTATTTTATCTGATTTTAAAATTTCTTCTTCAAAAATAAATATTATTGGATTTGAATTTGAAAGAATCGGCCACTTAGATTTTTATGAAAAAGCAAAAAACCCAAATTTCCACAAGACTTAAAACAAAAAGTCCTTTGATTTAAATAAATCAGAGTAAGAGGTTTTTAATTAACTTCCCAAAAAGGTTTTCGAAAGCACTTTGAAAGTCCTCGAGGTTGCTCTTTCGGTTAAAAACCAACCAGTTGATTAACTTTTGAAAACATTTGTTGTACTTGAAATATTTTACAATTTTTAAACCCGATTCTCATAAAAATATTTTGATAAGAACAAAGGAAAGGGAACTCTTGGGAACTTATACTAAGCTTAAGAAAAGAGAACAACTTCCAACATTTAGACAATTAGAAAACAATGGAGTTATAAAGGGAAAGAGAGTGGGTTTAGGCTTTTACGCCTAATCAAATAATATCCAAGTCACTGTCCTAACTCTAATCGGGCTTCCGGCCCACTTCACTACCGCTGCAATATTATGGGTTTTCAACCCATTTCTTTCCTCAAACCTGTCCTACAGTATGCAATATTAGACCTTTCTTGGGCCAATAAAGATGATAGGGCACTCAGCCCGTTTCCTTGCAACCTGTTCTATTGTAAAAAAAACTGGGCTGCTGCAGCTGTTCTTAATGGGTCCAACCCGTTTTCATTTTTCTTTCTCGACTTCCTTCACTATAAAGGAACTTGGAGATGGGTTTGACTTGATATGGGACTTGGTCCCAATAGAAATATTAAATGGGAGAGCCCAAAGGGACTCGATGGAGGAGTTCCGTGCAAAGAAAAGACAGAGGATAAGGACAAGTATCATATAAAAATAAGAGACATAAAATCAAGGAGATGCGGGCATATGAAAAAAACAACAAACGAATGACTAATTTACAAGGAATTTAGTCACTCCTGGAAGATTAACAAGGATCAAAGATCATCCAAAGCTACCAAGAAAGCAATTTTTAAACAACACCCTCACGAGACAGCAAACTACTACAGCAAAAGGTAACAAATTGACCATGCATAATTCAGTGAGCCTCATTAAAACTTCTGTTAGAATATAAGGAGACAGTGGTCGAACCCTTTCAGAAACGCAACATGCCTACTGTACACTGTTCAAGGCACTTGGATAAGTAGGTAACCTTAGGTTCAAATAGGCTCAAAAAATAGACATGAATCAACTCGTTTTACCTTGACATACATGTTCAGGACTTTAGAAGTAATAAACAATCAGACCGTAAAGATTACATTTTTTAGATAATGTAATCAGGCACTAACTTAACTGAATCAATTTGAAAGAAAACAAAAAGAAAAGGAACTTTCTTTTTAACACCCAGTCTTAAACATGTCATTCACACTAAGGTTCTTTACAGAGAGCACATAGGATCTTCTAAAGAAGCAGCCACAAGAACAATATGTCATTCAAAAGTTCTAGTCAGTATGTTTGAACCTAAGTCATGTTGGTAGAAACTCATGCAATTACAAACAAGATCAGTCAGTATCAAACCAGGTGGAAGGTAGGTGAATAAATGAACAAACCATAAAAGGTCAACCTTTCTTGCAAAACTATATGCAACTGCATATACAAAACTAAGACCCTGCAGCTCATGTACTCACTAGAATTACCATTTCAACTGGTTCAGCCTATTTACTAAATCTGAGACAACATATATGCAGCCCATCGGTCAACAAATTCACATAAAAGAAAAACAATTATGTCCTTAACACACGTAAATCACTGCATAAACCTGATGCTAAAATGAACAAGAATTAAAAGGAACCTATGCTCATCTTATCATGTTTCAGACAGTGCCTCACTGCCCAAGAGACCAACCTAAAATAACAAAAAGATTATATCTAGAAACCAACAGAACCAGGAAGCATGTTTTAAGTAAACAAACCAAGGAAATCAAATCAAACAAAACCCATTTCACTTAAGTACACATGCTCAGGCCCTTAAGAACAATAAGCACAGATAGCACACAAACTACATAAACTCCAAGCAAATCCAAGCATACTGCATGATGCACCTTTGAAGACACTTAAGAATGCCAGTAAAAAGCATGGTAATTAACGGGTCCCAAACAATATGATTTATAGAATGCATAACTTAAACAAATTGTTAAGACTCTTGAGCATGCATTCTTAAACAAAATGATATATAAAGAGTATGCAAATGACCAAATTTTCCTATACACTCCAACTTTAATACACAAAAGGCAAGAAATGCACTAGTTAGGCCTTTAAACATGCACAAGTTCAAATATTTCAGACAAGACCACACACCTTGTTGATCCAAAATATCCATTCTTTAATCCTGAAAGAAAGGCGGAAGGCAGGTTAAGTGTTGTGCAATGTGTCTTCCATTAGCAGGTTAAGCTAGATTATGTAGGCAGTCATGCTTTCACTTAGGCACATTGGATATTTCAAAGGTATTCAAACAAGAAACATACATGACATGTAACCCCATAGAGACTCTAATCTCAGCCTCAGTTTTAGTCTCTTTATAGCATGTTCATTATACTAGCTTTGACATGCAAATACTCGGCCATATATGTAACTAGACAAAGTTGTAAGGCTATCTAAGTGCATACAAATTACAGCAAGGATCTTTTCACTAAATCCCCCAAAGGTCATAATTGGGGTGGGAGATATGAACTGGAAACTACCAAATCCTAGCAGGTTGATGACTTGCAACCAAAATCATAAAGAGAAGTCCCAATCTTTCATACAGACCTGGAGAAGTCAAAAGATCCAAGTCTCAAAATGATTAATGCATTCTGATTTTAATCTCAAAGAGCCCAACATTCACCTAGTTCGTAGTTAACTATTGATAGCAAACAGCATCAAAGGATTCACTCAAACAAAGAACCAACTAATATGAGGCTATCAGATAGGGTAGTTATTCAATCATGATATCCTTAATTCAACATGAAGATTCAAAAGGAAAACAGGAAAATGACATCTAACCAAATCCACTTTTAACGTACACTATTATGTATTTAGAGCCATGCCCAGTAGAATACACATAGAAATGGTAACCTTTATTACCTAAACTCAAACAAAACAAATCTTCAAAAACCAGAAAGAACTCAGTAGCACTAAAGATAGTTTTTATATTGAAACAAGCAAGGAGGCAGTCCAAACCAAACATTTTGTCTTCTATCTTACCAGGCTATTGTTTTCTCCTATCTAACATGCATGTATAGATTTCCAGATAGTGAAAACAAACAATGATCATTAGAGGGGTCTGAGTCTATCAACTAAAACTTCACAACTAAGAAGAAACTAAAGACTTCAATTCTGACCAAAAAGACCAATAATGTGGGAGTCAACCTGGCTAACTTTTCTTGGATCAACCAGATCATGTTATTCCTATGAGACCCCAACTATATAGAGACTCAAATACTTACTAGAATATCCTGAAGAACAGGAGCATCAAATACCTTATTTATTCAATGAACTTGATAATAGAGGATTATGCCTAAGGTGCTAACATGAACGTTCATGAAAAGTATCTCACTTTTTTGTTGAGCCTAAGGTGTTATATGTCCCAAATAGAGGATTATACCAAAAGAAACACCAAATATGGAATACCTTCCCCGACATGCTTCTCTAACACTTCAAAACATCAAAGTTATGCTAGCAGCCTCATACACCAGCACTCAAGATGACTTTTCATAAGGAAAATAGTAAAATAATGTAAGAATCAGGGTGTTTCAGACAAGTGGGAGTGATTCCTACTACTCTAGACCCCTCCTTTCAACTTCCTTAGTATGATTTATGTTGTAGCTATCGAATACCCTCTTCCCTAAAGATCTTAAAGAAATCCCAGAGTCTTTGCTGTTTTTCCCTAAAAATTACTATGGAAGGCTAAGTTTTTCTTTGGGAAAATACTGATGAAAACTAAGAACTCAAAAAACCGACCCCTAGTTTCACCCTATCCCTTAGATTATATAGCAGGGCATCTAGGGTTTTGTGAATCAAATTGGTGAGATATAGGGGTACAGATGGCATTAATCAATCCATACAATGCAAAACCCCAACGGAAATACGGATAGATATTAGTTCTAGGGTTTTTGATTTTCAATTTCAAAAATGCTGGTTCAAGGGAACCAATCACAGTGCAACAAACACAGTGTGAATCACATTATAAAACCTCTAAATAGCTTGAGAGAGAGTGAGAAGAAATTATTGTTGAAGAGAAATAGAGTGCAAATACTCATCCATCTCCTAATGGTAACAAAATTTGATGCTTATGGAGTCTTGATATTGAAATTGTCGTTTGATAGAGAAACAACACAGATTCCAGGGTCGTTTGGTGCTGGAGTTTGATGAATTTTTAGGGGATTTTCGAGGTTAATAGTAGTTGCTCTTCGACAAAATAGAGAGAGAGAAAAACAGTGTGTAGAGTACAGGGATGAGAAATGGGGTTTTGTTTGTATTTTGCAGGCGCGTGTAGTAATAATTCCACTCTTCCTAAGCGCGTGTAATCCAGCTGACCGTTATAGGGAATTTAGACTGGGTTAAATTAATTTGGACTAGTTAATATAAAAATAAATTTCTATTAATTAATTGGTGATCTTTTAAATTAAAGATAATAGACTAATTTTTAAAACATAAGATAGATGCCGACAAGAATTTCGCTTGAATAACAAACCTTGCAAAAATAGTCATTTTTATTAATTTCGAATTTTAAGTTGAATCGAGCTCCTTATTTGTAAAATACATACTCATATGTCTATTAAACACGTAGATGTATATTTTAGCAATAATTTATAAAAAAAAGTTTTTGATTGATTTTGAACAAATAACTTGAATTTTGAAAAAATATCCACTTTGTCAATTTCATACTGAAAATTTTAGAATAATATTAAATTCACTTGAAAATTATATATTCCTTTGTATATATATATATATATATATTCTATAAAATCTTTGGTGATTAATTTTCAAAAATCTCAAATTAAGATAAAAGATTAATCAAATTGGGGAGGCTAAAAATTGGGTGTCAACATCTAGAATTAACTCCATATGCTTTTCCATAGCAGCATCTCTGAGAGCCAAGTTCATATCCTCGCAGACATTTTTATTGGTATCCAACATTTTTCCTCTTTCTTGATCTGAGTTACGATTAGGGGAAGGGTTCTCAATGACCATTGGTCGGGTAAAATAAGAATGTTCTTGCCAATTTGCACGACACAACAATTTCTATGTACTTGTTGCATAATAATAACTCGATGACAAATAAGTTAGATCTTGTTAGCAAAATTTAATGCTATCACATATAAGGTGTTTTAATACAAACCTGTAAGAGTTGCTCTTTTTGTTGGTGAATCAATCCTTTGATTTATTTGAGGTAGGGAGGAAATGAACAGAAATTTGCATAGTCCATCATATTTTGAGGGGGAAAATAAATTTGTATAAAAATAGGGGTCGGGTCGAAATGTTTCTTACGTATCCACAAGGAAAATTAGAACTATGTAGTTCGGGAAGGAAATTTTGACTTTTTAGAAAGTCTATAGAAAACTTGTGCTCTTCTTGAGAATTTTGGAAAACTTTTGAGTTATTTGGCTAAAGATTTTAGATTAGGTTTCGAAAAAATTACTTCTAAGCAAGTAGCAAGTAGCAATTAAAATCAAATAAAGAGATAGGGATAGAATATTGACTTGGATCAATCCAAGTCACTTGGATGCGGTTCTCCTTATCTATATGTCTGGGAAAAAACCCGACCTGATATAATTTCCGTTGGAACCTGTCCTAATTCTATCATAAGTCGAGCTTTTGTCCCATTCCGGACTGAATAAACAAGTAAATATAATGGTCTTTTGGCCCCAAAAACACTGCTACCAGATATTGTTTTAAAATGGGTTTATGCCCATTTTTCCTTGGCTATCTTCAACCTTCAAAGGCTTGGCAAGGAGGTTTTGAATCGATAATGCAAGAGAGATGAGTCCAAGTTGGACTCGGATGGAGATATTCAAGTAAAGAAAAGGAGTAAAGGGTTAGAACTTGTGTAACTTCTTATAAAGAGAAGTTCTAATTTAAAGAGGAAATAATATGTAAGTAATGCAGATTTATCCTTTAACAGGAAATTTCAAAAAAAATCAAGTAACTCAAAAAAAAAATTAGTATACTACTGCATTATAGGAAAATGTTTAACACATATACTTAACAATTACTAGCTACAACATAGGGTCAGATTTTACTATCTGGAGCCTAAGCAGGCTGCTAAGTTATAAAACAAAACAAAACAAACCTATGTAAAGTACTAAACCAAATGCATGGTAATAAAAGGGGCAACTAAGCTATGAAAAATAGTCTTTATCATTAAGCTATGGAAACAAGCAAATAAAATTTTTACCAGTACACTATCTAGACAGCAAGCAGAGCAATTGGTATTTCAAAAAATAGAGCAATTCTTGTTTCCTAGTTATCTAGCAGAACCAAATTATCATAAACTATTCATAGAAACAACATTCTTGCTCAGTCAAACACTTTGAAACACTCAGTTGAGGCATGTTTATAGGCAATCAACAATAGGTTTTCAAGACCATCTTACACAAGTAAAGTTAAGAAAATGATGACATACTAATAAGAGGCCTTTCTTACTTTGATTGTTACCTTACTCAACCAAAAAAATGTTTTCGACACTCTCTTTCCATGATTATGCACACTTTAGAAGTTACTAAGGGCTTAACGGTAGACAGGTTTTCTAGGGATACAACAAAATTTCATATCATTTATCTCTCATATGACCTAACCAAATAAGAGAACACAAGTATGTAATATTAATTGTTGAGTAAGTTAACCACACTAGAAGGCAGGTTGAATAGTGTGGTGACTTTTTTTTTTGAATTTTTTCGATTTAAGCAAGAGAATGAAAATGGGAATGAAGGAACACAAACGATTTATAGTGGTTCGGCCAAACTCTTGCCTACATCCACTACCTAAGTTCTTTACAACTTACTCTTTTCAACTATTACAAACAAACTTACAATCACTTTCAAGACAAGTGAGAACTCTTTACAACTTCTTGATTCTTGATTCAAGAAAACCCTAAACACTTGAGTTGGAACTATCGCTATGTTTCCTAACTCTTAAACACTTACAAAATATGATTACAACTCAGACTAAATTATAAGAACAAGTGGTACAAAGAATTAAGATACAAGATGAAGCATAAGAACTTTGTATTCTAAGTAGATGAGTGTTGAATACTTTGACTTTGAGAGAATGTTGATATAAAATGTTGGGTAGTGTTCAAAGCTGGTTATCTCTCATCTTTGATGTGTATTTATAGTTGTCTCAGCTGTTGTAACTGTTGTGAGGTTAATTCTAGCTGTTGGGGCTCATTAAATACAGTAATAAATTTTTCTAACACCTTGATTGATCGACCAATTTGAAGCATTGGTTGACCAAAATTTTGTTTGGTCGACTAACACACGGTCTTGGTTGACCAGCCTTTTTCCAGTAGCTCATTGGTTCTTGTTTACTCAACCAACACATAGTCTTGGTCGACTAAGCTTTATCAAAATGTTTGATTGTATCTTCAATTTAATATCCATGAATTGTAAATCAAAACTAGTCATTATTGGAATTTGGAACTGAATTTCTTCTAAGATTGGTCGACTAATGCATTTTTCAGTAGCTTATTGCTTTTTCTATGGTTGACCAACACTTGCTCTTGGTTGACCAACCCACTCCTTGTGGGTCGACCAACACTTGTGTTTGGTCGACTAACATGCTACTGTTCTTCACAAATATATCATTTTGAGTTGTTGGAATGCTTCAAACAAGTCCTTGAAGTTCCAAACTAGTTTCATGACTTAGGATACCTATCATAAATACGTTCTCGTATTTTTGAGTACTTCATTAACATTAAATCTTTAATTTAATGATTTAGTCATCAATAAAATTATAAAGGGATAATTTTGTGAACCACCCTTGGTCTAACACACTTTACTAGAGAGGAGATACACCTAGGTATACATGGAGACTCAGAAAAAGCAGGTTGAGACCATTTTTATGCTCGTCACTTTAGTGATAACACTTCAGAAGGCCTACAAAGATGTTTCCAAAGCCCATGCCTTACTTCAGTCAAACTTCCTGGTAGAACAAACAAAGAAAAAGAAAACTCACAAGTTTTTGGTGAATATATTGTGAGGAATAAAATTAATCTTTAAGTGGGGTCAGCCGAGCAAGAGGATGCCAGTGAGAGATGCGGATGATAGTGTGGAGTATTTATTCTTGTTTGATGATCAGAGGAATAATGATGAGGAGAAGGGGGAGGATGCTCGCTCTTCAATCCAGAAGTGATCCAGTCGGGTCTCGATTTGCTATTCTGATGCAAACCTCAGGGAGCCTCTACCCCTCTTATTTTTGGATACTGCTAGTGTGCCCCTGTCGACTTACATTATTTTTGTTGAGTGGTGTTTATTTTTATTATGTATTTTAGTTTGTTATTCTTAGTGCATTTATTTGTTGTTAGTTTTTATTTTTCATTAATTTAGTGTTTTAGTGACTTTTCCCTATGATAGAGTTAGTGACGAGTTCTTTAGGGAAAAAATCACAGTAGCTTTTTCGTAGAAAGTAAATTGCTAGTTGGTACTAGTAGTAGTATCTAATGTGAGTCAACCCTTTAAAAATGTTGGAATTGATTAAAATCAAGTTGCATGGGAAACAAATGGGTTTTTTACAATAATTTCATTCTTTTCGTGACTCTTGACTCACTAGTTAGTAAGGTTTGGATAATTTTCTTATGACTCTAATTGTTCTTGCTTAGGAAGTGAAACCTAGCCGTCTTAAAAAATTTATATGCCAGGTGTTGTGAGTTTTTGTCTTTTATTCTTTTGCTACTTGTGTTATCTAGAACTTGCCCGATTAGTCTTTTGATACAAATCTTGATTATTTTGGGGTGAGAAATGACCTTAGGACTTATTTGTGATTTTCTTGCAACAACTTGAACTAAAAATCCCACCATTGTATGATGCTTATCCCTAGTTATCCCTTTTGATCTTTAAACTTTTTCTTTGGCAACTGCATTACAAGTCTTGACCCATTCTTGAATTAATTACTCTTTTGAACCCGTCCCTTCTTGAATGATAAAATGGAAAACTTAGGCTTTTATCTATGTTGGGGTGTGGGTGATTTGAAGGAGGTGTGTGATGGCATTTTAAGTTCTTCTTTAAAGAAAAAGTCAAAGAATGAGTTGTAAGAGCTCATATATACAAAAAAAAAAGAAAATAATGTTTGGTGTTCAAAGAAAAAATAAATAAAAGCAAAGAAAATAAAAGAATGAGTTGTTAATAAATAGGGAAGCTAGAGTAAAAATAAGAAAGTTTTGTGGATATTGGAAAGGGTAAAAAAGTGTGCAAGGTTAGAGAATAGATGAAAAATGTTGTGTAGTATTCAAGGAGGGTGTAGTTACTATTATACTAAATTCTTATACTACCCGTCCCACATCCTAAATTACATTCTTTAAAAACTCCTTGTGTGATCTCAAACCGGAAACTTTTGAGTTAGTGGTAAAAGAAAAGAAGGGAAATCTTATGAGATTATACTTGTAGCATTTGAACTTCTTTGTTGAGTCTGATTGTTTGTGTATTTATCCCTTGTGCTTTTGTATCTACGTGAAGTGTTTTAGGGCATTTTTTGTTGTGAGGGTATATGAGTTAGGAAGGATTAGTGATGTTGATACATTTTGAACGCAGGAAAATTGAGCATGTGTTGTGAACTAGTCTCTTTGAGTAACTCTTAGAAATTATTTGTAGTCAATTAATCATTTTATGAGTTCCATTGCATACTTGAAATATGTGTTTGAAATGAGGAAGATGTTAATCACATGTTGCTTTATATATTTTTCAAACCAACCAAAGTCATGACTATGTTTTAATTTTGTGAATGTTGACCTGAAATGGTCAAGTTAGTCTTAGAGCTTTAATGGCTAAAGTCCTCTTAATATGTTTGATTTTGTTTTCTTTGGGACAAGAAAGTATTTAAGTTATGGGTGTTGATAATAGGTGAAATTACCACTTTTCAAGGTCATATTTGATATGCTTTACAGTTTCTTACAACCATATGAACTCATTTAATATTGTGGATTGATGATTTTCAGGTATGGTGTGACAAAGAGGGACACCAGATGCAAAAGACCAAGAATCGGACCAAAAAGACCAAAAGACACTGAGTAGGGAAGTACACTGCTAGGGTCTTCGCACCTGTGGTTCATGGTTCACACCTGTGTATCTCTCCCATGCGAGCTTGGTTTCGCTACGGCAAGGACATCCTAAAATTCTGCTCACTACTCCTACAAACATCTGATCACTGAAGCACACTTTGCCCCAACGGAATTTTATTGCCCTTGTGGGGTCGCACCTGTGACCTCCTCTCCACAGGTGTGACATATAGGCTCCATCCAGGATGTTTTAGTAAATGCATAGGTTTGCATTCCCCAAATCATAAAATACTCTGTTACCCTCATTTTGGGGTATCTTTGGAAGCCTTTGGCTTAAGTCACTACAAAGAGAGAGCATGCAACCATCCACCTACACTTTGAGTTGAAGATTTGGTGATTTTTTATTGTTAAACCCCTTACCAAACTCTTCTTACTTAGTTTTAATTGCTTATTTTTAGTGTGTAGAATTTAATCCTTGTTTAACTCTCATATTCATAATTGATAAAATATTTAGATTTGGATTGTGGGTTTTAATATCACTGTATGCTTTGTTATTAATTGAGTACTTGTAGATTATTGATTGACTTTCACAGGTATAAATTATCTTATTCTTGCATTGAATTACAAAGTGAGTAGCTAACCCTTGGGCTTGCCCATTGACTTTAATTGAGCTTGAGAAAGAAACTAAGAATTAGGAAGATAAATTAGCACTATTTAGAGTTTTGAATTCTATCTTATGGATTTCATCTAGAGAAAGTGAAGTCCTAATGTAGCCTAAAATTGGTTTGATTTCATAATCCTTAGGTTAGTTCGAGAGAACAATGCTAAGAAAGATTTTCTAGTATTCGAGAGAAACTAGCGAATACTTTAGAATCCAAGACTAAAGCCAAAAATTCGTGATTGATTGGTGAATGCATAATTGACTACCATCGATTGTTGATTATTTAATTCTCTAGTTTGGATTCTCATTATGTTTGCATGGTGATGCCATTTATCAACCCATGTTCGAATTTTACATTTCTTCTTTTTTTGTTTTACTTTAAACCCCCCCCCCACAACTTTGTACTGCGTGTTCAAGTTTTAGTAATTGCACTTTAATTTTGCTCTTACTTTATTGCCTCACATACAATTGTTCCCTTTGGATTCGACCCCGTATCTTTGTTGGGTAAATCTACTTTAAGAATATATGCATACACTTTTAGATTAATTTTGAAGTGTAATTGAGCATTATAAAAAATGGCACCATTGTCGAGGAACAGTTTGGAATATTGAGGTAATTTGGAAATTAGAGCATAGTTGATTTGATTTGAACTTGTGAATATTTGTCCATTGTTTTGTCCATTTCTTGTGTATATAATTTTTTTTTTTTGTATTTTTACCCAAAAATGTGTTTGATGTTTGCAATCTTGATTGAACAAACCAGTAACGATAGACTCATGGAATATCTTGTGTCGAAAGAAGCAATGCGTGAGGGAGTGCTCGATTCAAACAATAAAGAAAACCAAGATTTTTTAATGGTATGATTTCAAGCACTTGAGTCGTTTATGCGTGTTCATGAATGCGTATCATGAATGATGGAAGTCTTCTTGACTAAGCATTTGAAATTATGCCAAGGTATTACACAACTAAAATTCGATATTTTTACTTTGGAGGATAACTTGAGGTTACGTATTGAAACATATGGCATGTTCCACCAAAAGATAAAGAGTGTTGACTTTAAGTTGTTCTCCATAGAGGATGGAGTCTCGATTAATTTAGATGAGATAGTGGAACTTTGCAAACCGCCAAATCCTAATATGATGCAAGATGTTGAAATTGATGAGAAGATACTAGAGTTGTGTAAAAAAGTTGAATGGATTTTGGTTGAAGACTAGTTCATCCGGGGTTGATGTTGCTAAAAATGAAGCATCTTTAGGGATAACACGTCTTCGACCACGTTCCAGGAATTTTTCATCATTGAGCTTGGTGTATTTTAGTGAAGATGAAATATTTGTGCCATTTGAAGAATTGAGCGAAATTGAGCAAGATGTATTCATTTTGAGTTTGCAAGTTCAAGGAGGCAAAATGATATCCCCTATTTAAAGGCCACGAAATGCAAAAAGCGATACTTTAATCTCGGCCTTTTCTCATATCCACCATCGTCCCATGGAGATTATTGTAAAAATCGTATCAAAGCTGGCAAAAAATTTCAAGTCTTCAAAAAGGAGAGATAAATGGTAAAATAGTGGATGATATATTTTAATTCCTGTATTTCTTAGATTTTGATTTTTAGTTGGAATTTTCGGGTATTTTAAAGTAGTATAATGTTTTATGTTTAACTAACCCACAAAGATATAGATATTTGAAAGTGACTTTGGTTTGTAGATGAAATTCTAAGCATGTTTAGCACTCAAGGAGTTGAATAGGTGTCCTACGAATAAAATTTGCACTTGGAAAAAATTGACAGGGCACGCTGAAAGGCTTCTGCAATAGGTGCAAGTATGTCACAGGTGCGAAAAAATGTCTTTGCAGGTGCATTACAGCAGGTGTGAACCATGAACCGCAGGAACAGTACTACTGGTGCGAGAAAAAGGTCTTAGTGGCGACCATTACTTCATATCCCACATATAATAGGAGTGAAACCTTTGTTTCCCTAGAGACCTCGATGGGCCAACCCCGACATCTGCCAAGGCGACTATCTGGCAGTTTATTAGTGAAGGTAGAGGGGCAATGTTAGAAAATGTTGCCCCATTCTATTTTCTATTGGAAAACTTTGAAATCCCCACCATACACTCTCAACTTCTTTTCTATTTATTCCCCATAATTTTCCATCATCATCACTCACACAACCACACACTAAGTTAGCAAAGCATCTTTACAACTTAGCAAGGGTAAAGCACGCTACCAACAAGGTATGAATTGTGATTTTTTTTTTAAATTTAATGTGGCTACGCAAGGTGAATTCTTGCGGTGTGTGTTGAACGTGCTTAGGATGTGAAATTCTAGTTTCATCACTAGTTTGGGAAGTTGGGCTTGCCATTTACTATAGAAGCATGTGTATGATACTGTTATGTTGAATCTCAAAGAAAATAGGCATGTTTTGAACTTGTTTTTAATAAAATAGTGTTCGGGACGAAAGGTCGCAGGGGCGAGATTCAGTTTTTCACCTACGAGGTTGCACTAGCGACTCTGTCTCTGTGGTGTGCATTTGACCACTATGAGCATATCCGTAAGGGCGATGGTCTACTTTCTGGGGAGGCTTTGGCCTACAACCTATTCACCACAGGTGCAACCTCTCTCCTACGCCTTAACCATTGCAGTGCGATTGCTGCATATTTTAAATCTAAAATACAAGTTTTCCCGAGCTTTGTTTGATTCCTTTTTATTTCATTTATTTTTCCTAATTGTGTCCTAATACATTGCATTAACTATAAAAATGAGTGTTTTACATGTTTGACCTATTTTTAGGTACTTTGAAGCATTGAAATTACACAGGATTTAATTGATAAAGTATCTCGACCAACTAAATTGAGTAGGAGTAGGACGTTGACTAGTATGACAATACTAGGTTCATGTGTCTTGATTTTCATCATTGGCACTACAATGATTTGATAGAAAATAAGATAAAACCGGAGTTTGGCATTGAAATAACAATGTGGAAGAAAAGCTTCCTATTTTTCATGCTCAACTGCATGCAATGTGCTGGTTTTGCTTTATTCCTACCTTTTGTGAAGAAAATGAGGAGTAGGTTAGAGAGTTCTACGCAAACCTCAAGCCTGTGAACTTCTCGAACCCCGAGATAACAATACGGAGAAAGGTTTTTCTTTTTGGGAAGAAAGTAATAAATAAATTTTATGGGCTTCCTGACATTTCTTGCAAGCCAATGGATGTTGTAATTCCTAAGCCAAGGGCGTGGTTGGTTTCATAGTTGTTTCCTATAGGGACAGAGCCTTAGTGAGGGGTAAAAGGTGGTGTTCATAATAGTGATTTCGCAGCTGAACCGCAGATGTGGCTCTATATTATTTGTGGCTGAATTTAACCTTCTGGAACATGTCTTATGTTCCAATGCTCTGAGCTTAGATAATTGCTGGCATTGTTGATGATGTTTGTGTGAATGTCAGATACTACATATTGAGAGATCTAGGGACATTCACTAAGTTTTGTAGATGGGTCGGTGTAGAGGAGAGCCCTAGGGACCAATATATACAGCCCGAGAGGAAATTTAACCCATTGAAGGTAAAGGGGAAGAAAGATCCTATATTTGAATAAAAAGAAACTTGATGCAACCTCATCACAGGCAACGACACCATTTTTTATGATGCTTAATTACACTCCGAAATCAATGTAAAAGTGTACAAAGATGTTGTCAAAGTACTATTACCCAATGAAGAGTCGAGGTCGAAGTAACGAGGAGTGAATTAGCCTATATTCACTATAGTGTAAGAGTTCACTAAATTAATGATATTTAACTTTGTCAAAAGAGAAAAGTAAAAAATTAGGGGGCTTTCTAAATCTAAAAACTTGGAATTATCATGTTATCACAATAATGATTGTTCACAACACAATTTAAGTTAACTTATCCGGATGAGATTACTTGGGAATGTTCTTAGATACAATTAATTATGAAAAGGATGATGGGGAATTATGTATGATCTTCACACATCTGTATCAGGTAAAGTATGTTACAAATAAACAATTGAAACAACTCTATCCTATTGTTCATAGTGTTCATAACAATCTCTCAACAGCATGAACACACAATTATGCACAACCTATTAGTTCACTATTTAGAAATCTCTCTCTAGCATGCTAATTAGATGGGATAAACCCAACCAAAGGATAATTTTGGTTTCTCAAGAATAACCACACTCTTATGGAAACTACACCTAATTGAACATCAAATTAGAGTTTGCAACCTCAATTTCAATACATAATATGAACCACACCATAGACCCAATCCTTAAGTATAATAATTATCCAAAACCCATCACCCATAGCCATTAAGTAATGCATATCATTCAGTACATTCCCAATTATATGAAATTAGCTATACATGATTAAGTTGAAGGAACAATTACCATTGAGTGGTACATAGTCAGACATGCTTCAAAGTTAAGAAGTCCAAAGATCTCCACAAACACAGTAAAGAACTCTCAAATTCGCAATCAAAGATACGCTTAAAGATGAATTCAACTCACCAAAGTAATTGTTCACTCTTCTCTCTCCCATACTTAGAAGAAACTTCATTCCTTATGAAAAAATTTTTAAAAATCTATTTATGTACATCTCAAAAGAGTTGACTTTTTGTAATGACCCTTCATGTCATTTATGATAAATACGTAGTGTTTTGCATCCTATAGTGTTTAGGTAGTTTCCCCAAGTCATTTATGACTTGCTGGGACCGATAGTTCGGATCCCTGGTGACTCGATCGAGAGAAATCTCAAATTCTATGTTTTAGAGCCTTAAATTTAGTACTCGTTGACTAAAGTCAACTTTCCTTCAAGA
>JBDJHY010153764.1:0-12802 GCA_039654485.1 Withania somnifera
ATGCAATAGCACAATAACATCTATAGATAATTTATTCCTTGAACAGGCTCAGCTAAGTTACAGCTAGTAGCACAATATACCAGCCCAAACCTGCAGGCAAAACCCAAATTTCAACGCATGCATCAACATTTTATTACTTTTAGAGACACCCTATATCCATCACAAGGCTAGTACTAGGTCACGGGCGTAGTATTACACCAAGCGCCAATCAGGGAAATAATGGAAACGGGATAAATAAGCGGTCTAAGTACATAGAACAACCTAGAAAATCCAACCCACAGATGTTATTCAGTATAATTATATAACCATACGCCTAGAGAAAGCCTTACAGAACCTACCTGTCATCCGATAATTAGCGTATTGCAACCTCTAAAATTAGCCCGACTGATAGAAAATAGTCTCTAACGACTATAAAACTAGTAAAATATAAACCCAGGAATCAATACCAATTCAACGGTGAAATTTAAACTAAATCTCAGACTGGGATGAAAATTGGGCCTAAATCGGGCTCGCGGGCCTTGCTAGCCGAACATAAAAATTAACTTCACCGCGTGGTCCACGAATTACCAGGAACCTATGCTCCAAAGTTGAGCACAAGACGAGCAAGGTAAAGGCCTTAAATGACCCAGACAGATTTGATACAAAGGGAGCAAAATATTACATAAATCAAGGAGCTAAAACAGAAGAAAATGCACCAAAATTGGAAGTGGAACTTTTACCACGGAGAGAAATAATCTTAATGAACAAGAATTTATCCACTAATTACTGAAATAACCAAAGAAACAACAATTTCTCATTTGGGAAATTAATGGAGGAAAACTCTATTTTCATGAAAAATCGGGGAAAGAAATACTTATCAAGTACGAGGGAAGCGAAGGCAACCTTCAAAGAGCTTACCAATAATTCCCTGGAGAAACCCCAGCACAGGAGAAGAAAATGAGGAAAATAAAGAAGGAGAAAAGAGAAAATAAGGCTGGTAATGCCTATCTAAAGGCGACAGTGATCGATTTATCGGCCAGTTGTGCCAATAAATTGGCATTCCCTAAATCTGAGATCCCTTTAAGGTTCCAATTTATCGGAAAAAAGTGTAAATAAATGGGCATCCGCTGAATCTGAAAACCACCTGCAAGTTTCGATTTGTCAGACCGAAGTGACGATAAATCAGCACCATCCCAGATTTTGGACCCCCTGACAGGTGATTGATTTATTGGTCAGAATGAATGATTTATCAGCACCAGCCGATCTAATAGTGCATTGACAAATTATCAGATACTGACAAACCAGTAAAATGATGGATAAATTGGTATGCACCAAAAAAAAACCAATATCAAAAATTACAACATGGGGCACGAAAATGAAATGGAATCCAATTTTGGCAAACCAAATATACATCTTGTATAGAAAATAAATTTTGAACTCAAGGGAATTGATGAAACATCCATTAGAGATCTTTTGAATGAAAAAGGACCCCTAAACCAAGATTAACCAAAAGAGGAAATTTCTAACTTTCTACAAACTAACCTAAATAAGCACGTACACCTCGATAAATGCACCAAAGGTTAAAGTAGCCTAAAGTCACTGTTGCAAAGATGATGCAATGTCATAATTTTGATCTGGCGCTCTGATCACTAAAAGACCGCCTAGGCTCCGAATGATCTTTGGCTGAACTAAAATTCCATAAAATAGCATAAACTCAAATAAGAAACCACGGGATACGAACTTAAGGTCTATATAGACCAAAGTTGGCATACCGAAGCTAACAAAACTATTGGAGTTTTATTTTGAGTGTGTTTTGAAGGAAGTTAAATAAAGTCAACGTGTACCTCATTCTTGGCTCTATAATAGGCAAAGTGAGATAAATCTCAATGAACAGTTAGGGATCCGGACTACCGGTCTCAGTAGGTCAAAAATGACCTAGGGTAGCTACTGAAATGCTCTAGAACACAAGACAATGCATAGAACACCTAAATGACCATATAGGTCACTAAACACTTGTCCTTGGTAGAACTTCATATGATGAAAGTTGTTATTCTAGTGTTCAGATGGCACCATTCGAGGTTTGGTATAGTAGGCATTGCAAATAGCCGATTTATTGGTATTGTAGTGTTGGTAATTTTCCTCAGATTTTGGATTTTATTCGATATGCTAGAGTGAGAGTCAAACCTATTCAATTTATATTTCAAATAGCACAAAGCAGACAAAGGAGCTATACAGATCAAATACTTTTCCTCTTGAGTTTAATGTTGGGGAGTTGGTTTTTTTGCAAGTTCATTGGTACATATAAGACTAATGAGTAGATTAGCGATGTTGCCTATAGATTGTCCTGACCTCCATAGTTACCAATGGTTTACGCTACTTTCCATGTCTCTATGCTTATTCATTATGTGCCAGATCCTTCGATGTACTTCATCAGGAATCAGTTCAACTGGACGGCCAATTTTCTTATGTATAGTAGATTGAGGCCATTATTGATAGATATTTGATATATCTCAAGTCCCTGTATATGCCTATTATGAGTGTTCGTCGGGGTCATCCTACATTTGAGGAAGATATCTATGAGACAGGGGACACATGCGAGTTTATTACTCATTTTTTAGCCTTTGGGTATGTCTTTCTTCTTAACTATCGAGAACAAAAGTTTATTTAGTGGTGGATATTTTAATGACCATTGGGGTCATTTTTATGATTTTGTGATTTCTCTACGTTTAGAGCATTCTAGTGCCTGTTTTAGGTCATTTATGACTTGCTGGGACCAATAATTCAATTTCCTGGCAATCTTATAGTATGGTTCCTCTTTGTTTATAACTCCTTTGGACTTTTCTTAGCTTATACTACCTTGGAGCTTTATTTTTTCAATTTTTTTGAGTCAACGATATCTAATACATGAAATTTTCATATATTGTTTGTCTAAATTGGACTCTATTTTTATTCTGAGCCTCAATTATTCAAATTGAGGTTGGTTAGGTGCCAAATGGTCGTGATCACGTAGTCTAGGCCCAATATGCATCGCAATCATGAGGATGAGGGTCGTAATCGCAGTAAGTAAGGTGGGAAGGGGTTGCGATTGTGTGGCCTGCTCTGTGACCCAACCTGGCAGGCCTATATATAGTTTACCTTTTCATTTCTTGATGAATTTCACAAAGTTTCTCCTAATTTCTTGAAATACAGAACTAAAATCAGTAGTATTAAGATTCCAAATCATAGTTTTGATTCGTGGAGTTGTGTTTTGGTGATTTAACACTCATTTCTACCAGCTTTATATGTGAGCCTTATTCGTGATTATTGGTTGTATCCTCATGATTCTCGAGGTTATCATCAAAATCCAGATATGATACAAATATCTTCTTCATATTGGGTATTTAGAATTGTATACACTTGGTAAATTACCATCTCGAGGTTGGGTTACTAGCTTGGAGCCTCGTGTAGTTGATGTCTTGGCCTACAACCTATCTTGTTATTCTTTTCTCTTATATATATACCCTAGTACTACGAGGCCCTTTGCGCGTGTTTCACAATGTCTCTAAAAGGTATTTCAGGTTGGGGAGGGAATTATACTAGTGGTTAGAGATTAGTAGCTATCCCCTGGATTTCAGTAGTGGCTTTAGAGCTGATCTAGACTGCTAATTATCCTGCGTTGCGAGCATGCATTGATGTTTTAAGAGGTAATTAGGTTTTCGGCAGTAAGATAATCGAAAAGGGATTTCATATTTATTATATTTATATTTTCTATGACTGTGCTCATGAGCAGTATGGAGTTATTTTCCCACAACATCAAATCCTATTTTCTCACTATCATTGTGATCTCTGGTTTCTTACAACATGGCGACAGTTGGGTTTTACTGTGATTTGGATTTTCCTACATGGATGGACTTGATTTTGCTACTGAGATATGATATACTGGCTAATACCAATTTTTGACATTTTTCCCCTGATAACTATGCCACTAGTTGGCCTTTTATGAGTATTTTTTACGTCGGATTGGATCCCTCCAAAGACCTTCTGTCCTAGGTATCCATGTATGATATACTAGATATGTGCATATCCTAGGGGGGTGTACAGGAGAAGGAGTGGTATGGGGGGAAGCCTTCTGTAGGTCTTTCCTACCAAGGTTATACACCGAGGAGGATGCGTGCAAGAACTATTTACTTTTCAGTGCGCCTTTGCATTGAATTTTCTCTCTTATTTGTACTCTTCAGGCTTACGGGGGTTCCAGATGGGTTATATATATGCTGGTGTGTTTTTTTCTAGCTAGTCTTGTTGTGGTTACTTCCCTTGCCTTACTTGCAGTTAGAATATTTCATTTCCTGTTCGGTATGCTCTTTTGTGGTTCTTCTTTGTGGTGGTTATAGTGGAGCTCCAGGTAAGTATCGCGTTGTTCATAATTTGTCTATGACTTAGTCCATTGTATTCACACACTGATAGTTGACCTTTCACCGTACTTACTAGCTACTACTGCAGTTACCCTTTTTCTCTCTGTTAATTATATGATCTCTCTTTACCTTGCTTACGCTCACTTTTTCCCAGTCGCCCCATGATGTCTACTGGGTACTCATTATTTTTTGTACTTATGCTACACTTTTGTATTATTTTGTGATGCAGGTCCTAGTACGAGTCAACAGAGCAGAAGCAATCGTGTGACATAGTTGGTGTTGTTTCAAGAGACATGTTGAGCAGTTGGCATTCTTGCTAGATGGTTTTCCTTATATCATCAGTCTCGTCCTAGTTGGACTCTGGATAGGTGTTTTATAGTTTTTCCCCATTGTTGGTTGTATTTTGTACTATTCTATATATATATGATCGACAACCACGACACTAGGTTCTGGGGGATTTTCTTTTTGTTATGTATTTCTGATTTCTTTTCTTCTCTCTTCTTCCTTTTTTTTTTTTTTTTTCAAAGGCGGTCCTTTTCTTTCCTCGCCAAGGTTAGGCTTGTCACAGGTGGGATATATACGCCAACACAACTTGATTTTTGGGTCGTGATAGAACTCAATTTGAAGCAATGGGAATATTAAGTTGCAATCTAGCTAGATTCAACCAATATCACTTGCGTGTATATGCAGATGGAGCATAATATCAATTCTTATTAGTTTGCAGGAAGCATTTATATATATATATATATATATATATATATATATAATCACAATACCTCTACAAAATATTAAATTTTGAACCTAAACAAAGAACTTCAAATCTTGAATTCATCAAGTTTAAAACAGGACTATCAAAATTAAAAGAGATATGTATGATGACAAATTTACTGCAGGGAGATGGACACAACTAGAATTAGTTTTACAGTCATTAAACTACCAAAGAACTTGTCCTTGAGAATCTAAAGTGCTTCACCAGTAATGATTACGCAATGAATAAAATCGAACGAGATCAAAGCATAATTTGAATATTCAGAAATATCAAACACTTTCTTTAAGGCTCCTGCAATTTAAATTATTACAGTATCTGTGCCTTTGCATGGTCCTTCAAAAATGGTCTCTCTAAAGTATATACTCCTGAAGGGACAGAAACTTTTGCTCTTTTATTGAAACCACAAGCAGCACAACATGCCCTTATAACTGCCTACTTTTACACAATCAATAAATACAACACTATCTGAAAAATAATTCATTTATTCCATAGACTCGAATACATATACATATGCTAACTAGTTTTTGGTTAGGAAACCACAGAGAGGAAGTGCCTGCGCACATGCTATAATTAATTTCCATTTGACTTGAGTGCATTACAAAAATAAAAAAATTTCTAATTCGATAGCATCATCACATATTATTATAAACACGAACTATATTATATATTATAAAGATTTACACTCTATTAAAGGCATTCTTAAATTATAAAGACATCTAATATTTCATGAAAGATCACTTTTTCTGAATAATATTTCATAAAGAAGATAGGAAGAAGAGAGTTGCTTTCTTTCTTCATTTTGACAAGAAAAGTTATGGTTAAGAAAAATTTAAGCCCTATTTGAATAGACAACTCTTGTTTAAATGATACACACACGTATAAATATATCTATATATATATATATATATATATATATATATATGGATATTTTATTTTTATTTTTCTTCTGTTGACATTACTTATTTATTCAGGGTTACCTCACAAGAATGACCAATTATTTTCTTTAAGGATATGAATACAATTACATTGAACTACTAACTACATAGGTTAAAGATTTCACCCCTCTAGACTTTAATCAAAGATTTATGTTAATAAATCATCTAGCCAGAGCTTAAACAACATTTTCTCTCGTTACGTAAGATTATAATAACATAATTCGCCACCTAACCCATATTGTTGAATGTAAGGTCTCTAAATAATGTTAATTGTGTGTGCAAGAAAGGAAGTAGGATAATGATTGTGTTATAGCTTCATGTATTCTGCTATAGAATTTTATAAGTATTTTATGCCTGAAAATTTTGTTTAGATTTCCCTTTACTCAATTGACTTTAAACAAAACAAGGGAAAGTTAATTGATTACATGTGTGCTTATAAGTTCTGAGTTATGTTTGGCACCAAAATTCAAGACATTAAAAATGATTTCATCGACTTGAGGAATAAGGACAGTTTCATTGCATTTGCATCTAGCCACAACTTACAACACACGAATAAAGGTTAAATATGATCCACTAATTGCCAGGGTCAGTTTTGCAATCCCCGAAACCTTTCCTTTTGTTACCTTGAGGTAAAAGTGAATTTTAGATATCATCAATTTAAAGAACTCTTTAGCTCTTAACCAGGATTTTCTTAGAGTTAGTGCTCTCCCTTTGCATGAATTCTAATTTCTTGACATTTTATTAGTAAATAAGGAAAATTTCTTCGATAAATGCTCCAACAAATTAAATTTTTGTCCCACTTTTAGACATTGTTGCTTCTTTGATTGGATAATTTAGTTTAATTGTGATATTTACTTGTCATTTCATATATTTATGATACTTTTCGATAATGACCCTCAAGGTAATTATTTCAATTTCTATGCATTTTGACTATTTTACCCTTCTCGTAGTTGCATTATGCTAAACTAAGTCTGATTCCTTGGTTGGTTTGTGAACGAGATGAAATTTGAGTAAGTTTTTGGAAATTTTGAGTTTTGAATCTTAAAAGTGAGAAATATAGAACTCTAGGAGTCATTTGGAGTTTGGGACCTCGAAATAAAAATCTGTTAGTTCCATCAGCTCTGGAATGTTGATTTTGATCTAGTAGGACCTTCGTTTTCTGGTTTATTCCTTTTGTGTTGATTTTGAGGGGTTTGACGAGATAGAGTTGAGTTTTAAGGAAAATGGATGGCTTTGTCAATACTCGGACTTTGAGTGACTGGATTGAAAATCCATTGATTCCTTTAGTCTCGAGGGGTTATTTTATCTAGAATGAGGTCCCTTTTATATTTCGTCCGCCCCAGGTGTGTTTTTGACCTTTTTCGTGAAACATTAGTTTTCAGGCCCTTAATGGGTATTTGTCACGAACTAAAAATTAGAAGTGAAGGAATCTACTTTCTCAAACACCATAGGTTAGCCAATCTAACTATATCCAAGGTAAAAGTGTAAATAGAATGCATATGACACCTAAATATAGAAACCATATTAATATACATATACAAATAAGCAAAGGCAGATTGTCACCGCATTACAAGCCACTATAGAATTCTTTATAAAGAAGTTCAAATGAAATAGATTCTTTATAAAGTAAAGACATCTAAAAAGTAAAGATAAATAACAAGTCTTCAACAATTGATCAATAGACTATCAGCTACCCCTGAATCCTTGAATTTCTCCTAAACTGATGAAAGATAGAGGGGGTCGCTAAGTCTGGGCTCAGCATCTGCACAAAGTGATAAAACCAATGAGTGAGTACAAAATAATGCTACTCAGCAGTATCCTCGATTGGTCTAACTATAAAGAGAAATAAAAGCCCCTGATACCTAACTAATCCTCTGATATACTATAACCTACAACAATTCATATACTAACACGCAGCCTATTCAATAATAAATTAGTATGCATGAATCCGGATAGATATTCTATACCCCCAATTATTAAAAATAAATGAAATACTCAACCATGATAATCAGTATCAATAGAGATCACAAAAAGTCATCTAGAGTTCAGAAAATTACAAGTCATTATTGAATAACAAATCATCTCAAAGAATCATTCAATATTAGAAAATCTCAAGGGATCAATCAATATCGAATAAACTTCAGTCAATGTTAGATAATATATGCCACATGTCAAATAAATGCAATGCATAATGCAAGTGACTCAATGCATGTCCATCTCATGTACACACCTACTAGAATTTATTTATATCTCAGTCAGGATCCATGGGGGACTCACGAGATCCATGTACTACATATTTCATCACCTTTTTCACAACCCTCGAATGGTCTAATCAATACATACGAATAAGATCCTGGGACTGTCTATCTATATCCAAGACATCCTAATACGAACATCGACTGTCCACTAAATCAGACATTCGCAACGAATCTCGAACTTTCTATCCAAATTAGACCATAGCTTACAAGGCATAGTCTAAGTCTCATATTCAATTATTACAAAATGTGTGATTATCATGTACATATCATGGGAATATCACAGTTTTAAATCTCAAATCAATAATATCATCCTCTCATGGGCATTCACTTCCAATAATGTCTCTTATATCTCACTTTAGCCTCATAGGCATCATAATTTCTTTGATTATCATGTTATCAATAATTCATCAAGGATGATTTCAACAATAAGTGTATAATTAGGCCTCAAATTCTTCTTCAACATATTATTTCGAACAATATGAGTCAAATCAAGCAATTACAATCCAAAGCAACTATATAATTCAACAATTTCATCAAGAATTCTCATTATTTTAAGTTTTCTCATTTAAACCCAACGTGCATGACAATACCAACCCCCAAGCACTGATTTCACCCAAATTACTATAAATTATCAAGCAATCATTAGCACTTTATAGAAAGACTAAATAAACCTCAATTTGTTATTTCTAAGAACCAAGTCACTCGGGAGATTTTTAGTTTTGAGATTCCTTAAATCATGCATAATCTAGTTATCAATACAAAGAATACAATAAACTATACACTAATCAACACCTAAACTCACATAATCGAAGTTTATTCAAAAATTTAACCCCGGGACCATGAGGTCCAAATCAAAACTTTAGCATAAAAATATGTTACTCATCACTTGGGTAAGCTAGGTATCAAGTTTTATACAAAACCCAATCAATCTCATTGCTCAAAATCAATATTCTTATTATTTCTGGGTTCATGCTTGAAACCATCATTTTTTGGTTCCAATCCTTTAAATTTTATGAAATAATCATGTTAAATTGATAGAGAACTGATGAAAATAGGTTTAGAAAATATACCCTATTAATATCTTCGAGTTCCTTGATTAAAAACTTTCAAAATAGTGTATTAAGGTCGGGGTTTGCATGAGAAGTATGAAAGGTTTGTGAAAAAACTATTTGAAAACAGTGCAGTGATTGTCAGACTCCTTCCAGATGTGGGCCCTTACTACAAATGTGGAGCCTATCCCAACCTAGACACTCCGTGAATGTGGTTCCCATGCAGAGAAGACAGAGAAAAAAACCCCATCAACCCTCGCAAATCCAATCTCCTCTAGGGAATGCAGATGAGACCTACTGATAGTAGTAACAGCAACTATTTTGACATCAGTTCACAACAGCAATTTCAACTCCAAATGGACCCTCAAGATTCATTCAGTTTATTTGGCTTGATTATGTTAGGCCAGATTTTTATAGATATTTCCCATAATGACTTGATAACGACTTTTAAAACTGAAATTTGATGCCCCATTGAGGCTAAGATGATATAAATAAATTGTTGAATCATAAACATGACTTGTATTATAAGTTGTAGGCATTGACTCATGTAACTAGAAATAGTATCTTGATGAATAATTGGGGGCTTAATCATGTACTTCTTGTTGAAATTTCCCTTTAAAGAATTATTGACACCCTTATAATCGAATGTTATGATGCCCATTGATGTCAAATTGAATAAAACGATACCATTGATGATGGTTTCCCATGAGAGCAAATATGATTGTGGGGTAAGACATAAAATTGATATATTGACTAGGATTAAAATATGGGTATTAAAAAAATACTATGTCGTTGTCTGTCATAATGATTTTGAGCACGATTTATGTTCTCTTACTAAAATTATACTTGTTGGAGTTCTTGATGTAACTTTACTTACCTTGGAGTGTGGTAACTTGTTCACACTAGTGATGTTATTATTACAAGTATGGTAACTTTATCACACTATTGTTATATTATTACAATTGTGGTAACTTACTCATACTATTGTTATATCATTACAAGTGTGGTAACTTGTTCACACAATTGATATTTTGTTATACATGTGGTAACTTATTCACACTATTGATATTTTATTTGAGGTGTGATAACTTGTTCACACTATTGATATTTTATTACAAGTGTATCAACTTGTTCACACTATTTTCATTAATATTACAAGTGTGGTAACTTGTTCACACTATTGATATTTTCATTTATAAGTGTGATAACTTGCTCACATAATTGATATCATTGTTATGGTAACTTGTTCACGACTTGATTATTTTGTAACTTGATTATATTGAGACTTGTTGATTACTTGATATAGTTGATAATTAATGAAAAATTAAGATCACTTTATAAACATTGAGCACTTGTAATTATAGCTAATAAATGAGAAGTAATTAGAGATTTTTGTGTAATACCAATACTATTAAATGTTAACAGAGTTGTTGTATTCATATATAAATAGTTGCATCTTGTAGTACCCAAGGATCGGTTGGGTTTTAGGGGCTCTTATTTTTTATTTATAGTTAGACCAGTCGAGGATGTTGCTGAGTACCGTGGTTTTGGACTCACTCCTTGCTTTTTTGCACTTTTATGCAGGTTCAATGCCCGATATATCATGATCGTTTCTCATCCTCATCCCATGAGAATTCTTGAGCATTTTTGAGGTAGCTGACTATTTCATCATCAATTAATGGAGATCGTTTTTGCCTTTTGTTTCTAATGTCTTTACTTATTATAGATTCTATCGAGACCATGTATTTTTTTATAACCCTAGTAGTGGTTGTACACAGTGGCAACCTCGTTTTGGGTGTAATAGTTGATGTTTCCACTTGTTAGTTCTTTTATGTATTTACTTCTATATTTATCTAGGTTTTCACCTGAGTTGCCCTTAGCTGGCTAACCTATCGGGTTAGGAAGGTAGGTGCCATCACGACCAAAGTTTAGATCGTGCAAAGTTGGTATCAGAGTACTAGGTTTGTAGGTCTTACTGTACAAAAGCCAAGTTTAGTAGAGTCTCTCTGATTAGTGCTTAGACATCCGTTACTTATCCTCGGGAGGCTATGAAACTTTTGAAAAGACTTTTGTTTCTTGATTTTCTTATCGTTTGCCCTTGGTCTAAGCCAACTCTAATCACTTCATTTCTATTTTCTCCTATGTAGAGAGGACTTACTCTTGGGCTTTTGCATTTTCAGTCAAGGTACCATTGTGTTGTTTTGGCGTATAACCCACTGCTAAGAAGGAAGATATATACTAATGATAAAAATGTGTATCCATGGCTAGATTGTTCGGTGATTTTAAGGACATGAATTATGGATGAGTTAAATAAAGAGATGAGAAGATTGTGCATTGGATATTTTCAGGCGTTTAAATTTTTTTTGTGGGTTCAAGTCAAGGATTCAAGGTTCAAGTCAAGGATTCAAGATCCTAGCAACATTATTTCTTTAGTAACAGATAAGAAATGTGGGAGAAGGAGATGACATATATAGATTTTGTAATGACCCTCGAGATCTTTCATGTTTTTTTATGACTTTTCTGTAAAAGCATTCCCCATAACTTCCCTAAGTCATTCACAACTTATTGGATTGACAGATTGGATCTTTGGAAGTTATTATATTGTAATTTCTTTATAATTATAGCTTTATTAGGACTTCCTCGGTTCATTTTATCCCAATTATCATTTTCTTTACTTTCGTTGAGTTTGGAATATTGATTACTTAAAGATTTCATATATAGAGTGTTATAATTGTACTCTGCTTCTATTTCATGCGCAAATTTGGAAATTTTCCAAAGATTTGTCAGGGTTTGGTCTGTTGGGATCGATTTTTTGGTCTTTAAACGATAAATCAGGCCTTTTACATATTTTTATCCATTTTCAGCAAAAAATTTGAGTTTTTTTATTCTCTAGTGCTGATTATTGGCTTTTATGAGTGTTTAATCAAGTTCTAATTCATAGAAACACATTATGGTAGTTCTACGATCATTTCCATCGAGTAATTATTTGTTTTTTTTGATTATATAAACTTTTTGTGACTATATCATTTATTTATACCGTTAAATTGATCCCTATTTTATGTAATATGATGCATGAGTTTTGCTCTAAGTGTTGGTATAAACATTTCCTTTTTTTGAGCTATTCGAACTTATGAACCCAATTTTAGTTTGAATTTTGATCCTGAAATTTATATACCTATATAGGTCTTTTATTACTCGTATTGACACATGAGTTATGTTCTTTCTAGCCTTGTATGATTCCGAGTATCGTACGTGTAATGACCCTCATGCTCATTTATGATAAATAAACATTGTCTTGCATCTTAGAGTATTTTAGCAGTTTCCCCAAGTCATTTATGACATGTTGGGACCGATAGTTCGGATCCCTGGCAACTCAGTTGAGAAATATCTCAAAATTCCTATTTTAGAGCCTAAAGTAAGT
>JBDJHY010153832.1:0-12801 GCA_039654485.1 Withania somnifera
CAAATCGAGCAGTAAATAATTCTCCCATCAATGGTTCAAGATAACAAATTATGAAGGGTGAGTTAAACCCAATATATATTCCTAACCTTCTTTGGGGGGCATCTTAGTACGCTATGGTGGTGCTACTGGCACATAGACTGTACCTTCAAAAATTCGTAGATGAGTAATGTTTGGTTCATGACCAAAAACCAATTATGATGGAGAATATTTATTATAACCAGTCAGTCGGAGATGAATGAGTGCTGCTGCATGCAAGATAGCATGACCCCAAATGGTAGTGGGCAATTTCATTTTCATAAGTAGTGGTCTTTTTATTAATTTTAGGCGCTTAATAAATGACTCTGCAAGGACATTTTGAGTATAAACATAAGCTACAGAATGCTCAAATTTTATCCCAATTGATAAACAATAATCATTGAAAGCTTTGGGATATAAATTCCATAGCATTATTGAGGTAGATGGCCTTAATAGGATAATTTGGGAATTGCGCCCTTAATTGAATTATTTGTGCCAATAAATTTGTAAATGCCAGGTTGTGGGATGATAAGAGACACACATGGAACCACCTTAAAGATGCATCGATTAGGACCATAAAGTATCTAAACACCCAACTGATGGGTGGGTAGGTCCATATATGTCCCTATGTATACATTCCAAAAATTAGGAGATTCGATGCCAACCTTTATTGGTAATTACCTCGTAATTAACTTGTCTTGGTGACAAGCAACACATGAAAATTCATTATTTGTAAGAATCTTCAGGTTCTTTAATTGGTGTCCAATTAAATTTTCAGTGATTCGCCTCATCAGTATTGATTCAGGGTGACCTATTCGGTTGTTCCACAACATGAAAGTATTCAAATCAGTAAACTTCTTATTTATGATAGAATGTGCTTCAATTGCACTAATTTCTACATAATACACTCCAGAAGACAAACTTGGAAATTTTTCCAAAATATATTTCTGGCTTGAGACATTCTTGGTAATGCCAAGGTATTCTTTATTCATTTCGTTTATTGTATCAACATGATATCCTTTTCGGCAGATATCCTTAAAACTTAACAAGTTTCTTGGGAAATTAAAAGAGAAAAAGGCATCTTCTATAAACAGTTTTTTCCCCTTAGATAGAAATACAGTAGCTCTTTCGGAGCCTTCAATCAATTTCGAATTACCAGAAATTGTTGAAACATTTGTTTTTCTCCTCAGCAAGTAAGAGAAGTATCTCTCATCTTTGAAGATGGCATGAGTTGTTCCATTATCAGTTACATAGATATCATCATGACTGAGTATTGATCCGAATAAAACTTAAGCTACATTCATATTTTCTTCAAAATGAAAGAATAAAACAAAGAAAATATTACATACTTACTATTAAACAAATCTTTTACATAAAATTTTATTTATTTACAAGGCTTACAGATATATACATATACAAGTTATTACAAGGATAGAACTTAAAATCATTTACATTATTTGGGGCTCATCACCTATTTGGTGATCCACTTTTCTTCAAGGGAAAAAAATCAGCTACATCAAGTTGCATCGACTCGATATTATCTTCGGTGATAAAATTTGCCTCTGGCTTGTTTTTTTCCCTTTTAGGGATTCTTGATATAGCTGGACAAGTCGCTTTGATGCATGACAGGTGTGCTACCAGTGTCCTTTCCCTCCACACCTATGGCACAAATTTTATGTATTTTTCTTGGGCATCAAATCATGTTGTTGATCCCTCCATCTGCGTTATTGGTTGTTATTTACTGCAAGTCGATCATCACGACTATTATTCCTTCTTCGACCTTGAACACGACCATGTCTAGGGCTCGAGCTCTTTCATGCTGTTGGAAATTTGCCTCATTTACTTCAGGAAATGAAGCAGATCTAACGGGTCGATTTTTATGATTTTTCATCAGGAGGTTATTGTGTTGTTCGACAACTAGGAGATATAAAATTAATTCATAATATTTTGTGAAACTTATACCTCGATATTGCTACTGCAGAGCATATTTGAGGCCAAAAAAGTGGAGTAGGTCTTCTCAAGCATATCATGATCAGTGATGTTCTTTTGCATAACTTTAGCTGTGAAATAATTCAAAATATGGTAGAATTATATTCAGTTATAGTTTTCAAATCTTGCAACCATAGATTTAGCCACTCATTATGGGCTTGTAAAAGAACGACCAACTTCAAGTGGTCATACTTGTCTTTTAAATTATTTCATAGGGTAAGGGGATTTTTTACCGTAAGATATTTTATTTTCAAACTCTCGTCAATGTGGTGACGCAAAAATATCATCTCCTTGGCCCGATCTTGGACCAACGCCTGATTCCATTCTTGATGGTGTCTGCCAGACCCATCGCATCTAAATATAGCTCGACATCTAGTGCCCACGACATGTAGCCTTTGCTCGATATATCGAGGGAAATAAATTCAAGTTTATTGATATTAGACATACTAATAAAATATTACCTTTTTATACCTTCTATTATAGTTACCCCAACTGACAGAGTCTCGTGCTAATAACGTGTTATAAAATAAAATACAAAACAAAATTAAATAAATTCTAAAATGGGAAAGTTTCTATAAATAAAAATCTCTAAAAATGGAAAGTGAGCTAAAAATGGGAAGCCTACATCTTACATATTTATAGCCACCATGTTGGTTGACACATGACATTACAAGATATTAGTCACTAAACATGGTGGCTTAGTTGGTTGACATATGGCACATAAGATTTAGTCACTATATTTAGCCACATGGCTATATAATATGTCTACAACAGACTCTATTTATTTTATAGTTTTTAATAAGAATAGAAGTCAAATAAATATTCAGGCTACGTTAAAATATAACTAAGAAAATAGTAACATTTAATAATTTTTGAAAGACTAATTAAGACTACATATATATTATAGATTTTCTGTAATGTAAATAGAAAGAAAAAATAATAATAAAATTTGTTTTAAAATGTAACTATATATATATATGTGTGTGTGTGTGTGAGAGAGAGAGAGAGAGTGTGTATATATATTATTCAGATAAAACTCATTAAAAACAACATATAAAAAGTAAAAATAAGGATATGACTTATAACAAATATCTAACTAAATGAGTTAAATGTCAAGGAGAGTGAAAAAATCACGTCTTCCACAGGTTAGTTTTGTAGCTATTAAACAGATGATAATATTCATGATCAACTTTTGCACCTCATTCTTGGCAAAAGTGGAGTATTTTCTTTACTTATTTTATTGTCAATTTATTCGATAACAGGAGCTCTTGTACATGTCTAACCAATTCTTTGGGTAGTGTTTGTCAGTTGTTTAAATTTTAATAAAGTTTTAATAATTTATATTTAGTTTTAAATTAATATATTATGATTTGTTTCCTTATTTTATTGAAAAAAAAATCTTCCACGCTAGAAATTATACGGTGGTAAAAGGGTTATTCTAACTACTTTGTATAGTGTAGGTGCAACATGGTCCATTAGCTCGGGTCATGATACGTTTTGTCTTCTCTCTATAACTGATTATTTTTTGTAATTTATTGTATTAGTATTGGTGGGTTCCTTACCTATTATAGGGTTGAGATATGTTCTATCACAGTCAAAATGTGGGTCATGACAAGTTCGTGTTAGAGCTCTAAGTTTGTTGTTTCACAAGTACAATCCTAGTCTAGTAGAGTCTCAAAAATTGGTGCGAAGACCTCTGTTACTTATCTTTGAGAGGAATTATAACTTTAAGAAACCTTTTTTCTTTCTTTTTTTCCTATTGTGCATGGTTGATTCTTGTAAATTATTCAGTTCTTATTTGTTCTCTTATATTATAAGAATGTGTGTTGCGGTTGACAAAATTTATAAACTCTTCCCAGTACTTATGCCTGTTTCTCATGCTAGGAGTTGAAGGCAAGGTATAGGGCATAGTATAGGTCAAACACAAGTTATTTCTTCTCGTTTTAGGGCAGAGTTTCTAGAGCTAACATTTGAGGTTGATGATAATTAGGTTCCAATTGAGGTGGTGGGCCTAGTTCAAGCACCACCCGAGTTTGTTGCTACTCAAGTACTTTAGTATACCTTGATTTTGGGGTTAGGTCTATAATTTTATAGTTAGCACTCCTTAGGATTCACAAACTAGAGTTAAAGCTTAGACTCTAGATCAGCAACCTATTCTAGTATTTTAGGACCAGGTGGGTCAGCTACCAATTGTATCTATATATAATGTATAAATTTTCTTGGGGTTGGATCCACGGGTATGGTTAGACCAATTATGTCAGAAGAGGAGCAATGCAGGTATGAATGGTTTTGAAAAATGGATCCATTGCAGTGTTAAGACAAATAGGATGAGCATGCATGTAAGATTTGTATGAGTTTCCATGAGAAGCTCCAAAGAATAGGATTGAGCCTTTGAGACATATGGTCTTACGAACATGTGGCTGCGTTCATAGGTTGACTCTATACCCACCAAATCTACTCATATGACATGGGAGATGTTTGATCAAGTCTTTCTTGATTGATTTATTTCCCATAGAGTGAGGGATGAGTGAAGATGTTAATTAGATCACTTGATGTAAAATGGGTATTTAGTGACTAAGTATAAGACTTGATTCTATCCCTTATCTAAATATGCTTTGGTGATTCTACCTGATAATATTAAGAGCATCCATAAATTTATAAGAGGTCTGACTTTCCCTTTTTTTTAATAGTATTTTAAGCAGCCCAATTTGGGGATACTTTTTATAATGTAGTTAAAGTAGATAAGGAGATGGATTTGATGCACTATGAGGAGTTAGGGGACTTGAGAGATAGGAGGCCCAATACATCTGGTCATTATAGTGGTACCTTATCAGGAGGTAGGGGTTTCTTTAGGAAGGGTTTTTCCCCTTAATATCATAGGCTAGTTCATGTGGTCATCCATGTGTTTGAGGGTGTACATTTCAAATAATACTCCTTCAATCTAATTAAAACTTCTTATGGTTCTTTTTATAGGTTTTTTTTAGTTGTGGAGGCCATTTGGGTTCTTTTTATTCATCTCAACAGGTTATGATTCCCATGTATTAGTTCTCTTATATTAATCCAAGTTATTTAATGAGAGATTGCCCAAAATACTTAGAGCAATCCAAAACTAATTTCATAGGTCCCATTTAGGCAACAACACCTCTGGCTAGAGGCCAGAGCAGTTCACTGACTAGTATGGCTACTTAGCAGACAATTAGAGGAGGTGGTAAAGGAGTGATCTAGTCAAGTAGAGGTCGGTATTGGTGTTAGATTTAATAATAAATAAGATACATAGGCCTCCAATGCAATCATTACAGGTATTATCCTAGTATGTATCAACATATTTAAGTATTATTTGACCCTAGTTCTACTTTATCCTGCATGCCTACATATTTATCTTTTAAGTCTTGATATGTATGTGCTTCTCTTGTTGTTTTTGTTTGTTTATCTATTTTATGTGGAATTCCTTGGTGGAAGATCAAGTGTACTAATCTTGTGTTGTGTTATTACTGGGTATGACACAAGGGTAGATTTGATAATCCTTGATATGGTATATTTTAATGTTATTTAGGGTATAGATTGGTTTTCTCCTTATCATGTTATCTTGGATCACTATACCAAGACTCTTACTTTTGTTATGCAGGGTGTCCCAAGGTTAAAGTAGAAGGTACTAGAGGTTCGCACCCTAGAAAGGTAATTTCTTTTTTTTCAAGATCAATAGATGGTTGAGAAGGGTTGTCTTTTGTACTTGACTTATGTGCATAATACTAGTGATGACACCTTCCCCCCTCTTAAAGTTAGAACCAATTGTGATAGAGTTTTCATATGTGTTTCTTATAAATCTTATAAGTGCTTATCCATATAGAGATATTGACTTTGATATTGACTTCGAAAAAGACACTAATCTCATTTCATTCCTACTCACCGGATGTCTTTGATGGAGTTGAAATAGCAATTACAAGATTTATTGAGCAAAGGGTTTATCAAGCCTAGTATGTCTCCTTGAGGAGCCTCGGTGTTATTTGCGGAGAAGGTTGGGTCCATGCATATGCATGTCACCTATTGACAATTAAATGTGACTATTAAGAATAAGCATTCTCTCCTAAGCATTAATGACTTTTTTAATAAGCTTTAGGGGATTCAATGTTCTCAAAGATTGACTTGAGGTAGAAGTATTATCAATTGAATACTAGGGGTTTAAATGTCCTTAAGACGGCTTTTTGGAATTGATATAGTCATTATGAGTTCCTTGTGATGTTATTTGTGTTGACTAACACTGGTAATATTTATGGAGTTGAGGAATAGTGTGTTTTAGCCATATCTTAACCACTTTATGATTGTATTCATCAATGAAATCTTTGTATATTCCAAGATTAAGGTGGATCATTTTCAATATTTGATGATTATGCTTCAAAGGTTGGGGGAGAAGTTGCATGGAAAGTTCTTAAAGTAGGAGTTCTATCTTAGTTCAAAGGCTTTCTTAGGACATATAGTGTCCAAAGAGGGTATTATGGTCCATCCAGCCAAAGTTGAGGTTGTTTGGGATTAGTCGAGACCTACATCACCTATAGATATCAAGAGTTTTATTAGGTTAGCCAGCTTTTATAGGTGTTTATTCAAAGTTTCTCTTCTATTATAGCTTTGTTGACTCGGTTGACTCAAAAGAATATTGTTTTCTAGTGATCCAATGAGTATGAGAAGAGATTTCAAAATCTCAAGGCCTTGTTGACTTTTGTACATATTTTCCTTTACTTGTGGAAGTTGAAGGTTTCATCATGTATTATAATGCATTGAGAATTGGTCTTAGTGGTGTTTTGATATAGAATAAAAAGGTTTTCTCCTATGCATCAAGGTAATTAAAGACTCATGAAAATAATTATCCTACATATATTTTGGAGTTAGTAGTGGTGGTGTTTGTATTGAAGTTGTGGCAACATTACTTATATATAGTTCATTTCGAGGTTTTCATTGATCATCTTAGTTAGAGGTGTGCATAAAAAATGGGGAACGAAAAGCAAATAGAACTAAATTAGTTTGCTTCTTCAGTTTTTGTTCTTTGATTTGATTTGATTTTTTTTTGATATTTTGGTTCTTTAGCTTGGAGTTTGATTTAAGGGTAAAGTTTCTTTAATGCACTGAAGACCAATCTTTTATTGGTTAAAATTTTAAAAAATATTTATATATAATTATGTTATACATAGTAACATACATTAAATGGGTTGGCCCAAGCCAATAAACAATTAAAATAGTAAACTTATGTCGAGACTCAGTCCAATAATAGTCTCAACTCTCACTGTCTTGATCAGTCGACTATTGGATGCAGTTGCTTACTGCTTGCTAGTAATAGCTTGGTGCGTGTTTCTTTGTCTAATATGTTACAATTTTTTGGTATGATATAGACCAATATAATTTATTAATTTGTGATTGAAATTTTTATTTTATTTATTTTTTACTTGCAATGAGAAACTGTTTTAAAATATAAAACCAAACTAAATCGAAGTCAAAGAAACTAAACTGAACTAGTTTGGTCCTTATGTAAAAACCAAAAATTGAAGAATTGAATCAAAATTTGATAAAATTGAATTAAAGAACCCCTAATTTATTTTTTATTATATCATTAGTCATAGGATTTGAATTTAAGGAAGAATATGTGGTTGGAGATGTTTAAGGACTATAACATGACCATTTTGAATCAAGAAGGGCCAACGTTAGGAGGATGCCATGAGTTGGAAGACAGTGAGTATGGGTAGTCATGTTGAATTTAGGATGGATAAGTGGCCTTTGGCTATGGAAATTTATAGTTTTGCCAATGGTTTGGTGAGGTTAGATATTTCATATTCGAGTAGAGTCCTTTATTTTAAGGAGCCTCGATCTTTTTTTGGTAGAGAAGATAAAAGGTAGGCAGTTTGAGGATGAGAAATTGTATGAGATTTGCAACAAAGTGTTGAAAGGGAAATCTAAGGAGGAAATTCTTGATCAAGAGGGTATGTTGAGGATTAAAGTTTGGGTGTGTGTTCTCAAGGTTAGTGATTTGATTAGGATGATCTTAAAGGAGGCTCATAGTTTGAGGTACTTTATTCATTTAATGCAACCAAGATGTATCATAAATTGAAGCTGTACTACTGGTGGTCTAGCATGAAAAATATATTATGGACTTTATGTATAGGTGTTTGAATTGTCAACAGATGAAGTATGAGCATCATCAATCTGATTTTTATATTCAGGAATTGCCTATTCTCGAGTAGAAGTAGGAGCATATTACCATGGACATTGTTGTTAGTCTGCCATATGCCTTGGGGAATTTTGAATATTTGGGTAATCATGGTTTGTTTGACCAAGCTTGTGCACTTTGTTCTGATTCAGACTTCATAAATATATAGAATTTGGCCAATGTATGTATTAGAGTACATGTTTCGAGTATCTTTGATTGATTTTGGTGGTTAGTGGGACTGGTTCTTGTCTTTAGTCATGTTCTCCTATAACGGCAACTATCATTTCAGTATCCATATGGCATAGTTTGAGGCTTTATATGGTAGGAGGTGTAGATCTCTTTTTGGTGGTTTGATACCTTTGAGGCTAGGCCTTGGGATACATATTTATGACAGGATTTGATAGAGAAGGTCAAGTTGATTCAGGATACACTGTTAACAACCCGCACCAAGCAAAAAGTTATGTGGACTATAGGTTTTATGACTTAGAGTTTGTGATTGGAAATCATATGTTATTAAAGGTATCACCCATGAATTATGTGATGAGATTTGAAAAGAAGATAAAGTTCAACCCAAGATTCTTGGGCCTATTTGATATTCTCCATCTCGTATGTGAGGTGAATTATAAGTTGGCACTATCTTTTGAATTATCATCCATGCACCCAACCCTTTTTGTTTTGATGTTGAGAAAGTATTTTCCTGATAAATCACATGTGATTTAGTGGGATTCCTTTTTTTTGGTTCAGAATTTGACCTATGATTAGGATCCAGTGGACATATTAGATAGGCAGGTTTAGAAGTTAAGGAATAAGGGTATACCTTACGTAAAATTTCAATAGAGGCATTGCCAGGTTGAGAAGGAGATTGTGGAGATTGATGCTGATACGAATAGTAGATATCCCCAACTTTCTGAAAATTCAGGTATTTTCTCTTTCTTTATATTTAAATACGAACATGATTTTTAATTTTGGATGATGTAGTGACTCTATAGGTTATTTCATAATTTTTCATACAAAATAAACACTTTACCCCTCCCACTAGTTTCTCCATATTTATGACTCACTGACTTGGTTGGTTGGGAATCATAACGTTTCGTTGAGTTTATTGCAAGATTTTGTTTTTAGAGGTACAGAAGTTTAAAGGATTGACTTAGTCAACATTCAAAGATTTAAAGCTCATAATAGAATTTTGTCATTTCTATCAGCTCCAAAATGTAGTTTTATGGTCTGGATAGAACTTTTATTTGGATATCAAGACTTTCAATATGAATTTGTACATTTAGAAGAGATGTTAGAGGAGCTTAATGTATAGGTTTAATTTTAGTCAATATTTGAAGTTAGAGACTTGGTCGCGTTTGCAAAGAGGCAGGATTTCTTCTCTTAATGTTCACGACTGGAAATGGGTCTTGGTCGAGGGGCTTCATGAATGCGATAGGGGTCCTACATTCATCAAACAGGGACTGTTCCAGTGAATTAAAAAATCTATTTTTTCCCTTAGACTCCATAACTTGATTTTTAAAACTTAAAAAATCATTTTGGGGAGATTCAAGAGGTGTTTTTCAGCATATCTTTATTGGGTAAATATTTTAAATCTATATTTTAACATTTTTATTTAATGTCCCCCCGCCCCCTGTTTGGCTCTTCTCTAAGGGGTTTCATAATTTCACCTTCAAATCTTTATTTTTTCAAATTGTAATTTGGAAATGTTTTGTCTAACCTTTTAAATGGTATTTTGATGTTTTGAAGGTCGAATTAAACTAGAATTTTGATTAAATTTTATAATTGAACTCCATAAATTATGGGTAACATGATTTTGAAATAAATTTTAATTTTACCATTGAAAATCGCATTTGACCTTTTGGGACCAGAGTATATAAATAGCAATATAGGTGTTCGTAGATCCATTTATATATATATATATACAGAGAAGGAACCGATTTGAGTTATTAGACTACTTTTAAGGCAAGTTGAGGTCTTATCTAATACTTCTTTATATTGTTAGATGTTTGTGTCTTGTTAAATTAATTGGGGGTCTCACATAAATGAGATGAAAAATATCTATACAGGTACTAGTATATCTATAAAGGGTTTAAAACAAGAAATAGATGATAAATTGATACTTTTATACCTAATTGAATTATGTCTAAAAAGACTAATTAAATTGTGATAAGTTGAGATTGTTGTTTATTTTGCATTTTGATTGTGATATACTGGTTTGAGTTGGGATGATGTTGAGGTTTTTATCTTTGGTGTGAGTATGAGGTATCTGTCAAACGATCTGGGGTTTCTTTTGGAAAGCCCGTGACATTCAAAATGATCCTATGTTTTTCATGGAGGTCCAAGGTTATAATGGGTATTACGTGTGCTTGGAAAACCCCCCAATGGGTCCTCTGCTATATAGATAGGACACACATGTACCATATTATTATTATTCATTACATTTGACTTATATTATGTTTTCTAGTTGCTATATATGGTGTTGATAAAATTGGTTGACTTAGTTGATGGTTTTGGTACTTGGAGGTATTGATAGTTCCTAGTCGAATCTATTATTATCTGAGACCTCTTTAATCTATTTGAATTACCTAGATCTGAGTTGTTAAATGATTTTATCAGATTTTTAGGTTTATATAAGGAGTACTGTGTTATTTTGTTGTGTAACTATTAGACAGTATAGATTGATTTCTCCTGGGTTTAGGGCTTATGGTTGCATTGGGGGTTGGAGTTATTATGAGGTATTTGCCATCGTTAGAAGTAGGGTCATCTGAGGGCATTGATGAGTACATGTCATTTCACACTCACACTTATTATTTATATACTTTTATGTAAATTTTGAGATGAGTGTCTCTGGACAGTGATCGTGCGGTATTCGAGGTGTATTCTCTAGAGGTCTTGAGGTAGTTGTTGGTTGAGCTCAGTCCTATTTGATCTTTCCTATCTTTTTTTTTTGTATTTGGATTTCCTTTTCAGACTTAGTATAATTTTGTACTTATTTATTCGTAGAGGCTTGTACCTTGTGACATTTAACTTTTGAGATTTTATTATGATTCATGAGATCTGAACTTATCCTATAGACTTTTTTGTCTTTTCGCTTAGATTATTTACTTTTCGTATTTTATTGTGTTGTCCTGGTTGGGGTACTTATTTATTCGTAGAGGCTTGTACCTTGTGACATTTAGTTTTTGAGCTTTTATTATGATTTGTGAGATTTGAACTTATCCTACAAACCTTTCTATCTTCTCGCTTAGATTATTTACTTTCCGCAATTTATTGTGATGTCGTGGTTAAGCTAGCTTACTTATGGTACAGATTGAGATAGGTGTCATCATGACCAAAATTTGGATTGTGATAGTGTCTACATATGATAATTCGAATGATATAATAACCAAGATAGATTCGACCGATAAGTTTAGGCATTTCCTAGACTTAATTGATATGTGATGCACTTAATAAAGTCCTTTCGAAGGACGAGGGAAAGATACAGAGAGGTGTCTTCTACTGATGAGGAGATTTTCAGGCCAAGAAAAAAAAATTTATTAATTATCATGAATTTTTCCTTTGTATTTTTATAAAACCCATAATCTTTATTGGTTTAAGTAATTTATAGTCTTGAAAAGAAAATATGTTGTTCTCATAGAATTGGAAGGACCTTTTTCATATAAATTCTGGACTACTTGTAATCTATATAAATAAGAGATGTATTTAGAGATTCTTAGAGAATTGTACACTTGTTTTTTTTATAGCAAAAGATTCTCTTTGCTTCTGACAAATTATTATACTTAGCCGAACCTAATTAAATTCTTTATGTCTATTTCGAAGAATTTCACTAAAAAAAATGCCGAAGTCCACGAGGAAGAAAACGTTCGACTTATTATATATATTATTAACAGAAGAGGATAAAATATCCACATTAAGCCAAGTGTAAGTCTTTACTAAGCCAAATGGCAATATTAGGACAAAAAATAAATTTAGTTGGTGCTTTTGAATTTTGCTTTTACAGAATTTTTTTTACATTAAAATTTGACTTACTTTAATGTTGTAAGTTTTTTTCTAAAAAAAATTGATTACTATGTATATCTAAATCTAATTTGTAATTTAAAAAAAAATGCTTAAACAGGTTTCCACATTTTGCATTCTTGCTAAACTCTTGCTAAACTCTTTCTCTTTTTTTTAAAAAAAAAAATCCATATTACTATTGGTTTAAGAACTCTTTTTCCACAAGAGTTCTCTCTTCTTTTCTTTTTTTTTTTTTTTACAATCTTTACTATTTCATGAGCATTGTGAAAATAAAATATTATTTTGTGTTATGTTATTTTATTTGCCCTTATTTTTTTCTTTTTAAATAGGGGTGTACATGGATCAGATTAGTTTGGGTTTTTAAATATCAGACCAAACCATGTGTGTTGGGTTTTTAAATCTATAAACCAAACCAACAAAAGTCGGGTTTTTCGACCACTGGATTTTCAGATTTATTTTCGATAGTCTTCATTCACTTGTACTTCAAATATTTATTTACTCCTAAAAAGATATAATTATTTAAGGTATTTTGTTGAAAAAAATAGCATAAAATATGAAATGAGTGAAGAAAATAAAATATTCAATAAAAA